>JAUTBT010084493.1:0-24150 GCA_032361225.1 Lepetodrilus schrolli | reverse complement strand
GTGTCTTGATGGTACAGATGTCACTGTGTCGTGATGGTACAGATGTCACTGTGTCGTGATGGTACAGATGTCACTGGATAATACTGGCTACCAAGGAATTATTATTTTAAGAACAACATTGACTTTCATCGATTATCTTGAATTAAATCGTCACATATGGGTGAAAATTTCCTGCTGTGATGTAAAACAGTAAATCGTCGCGTATGGGTGAAAGATTCCCGCTGTAATGTAAAACTCGTTCTTGAATTAAATGTCTTGTGCATCTACAATTACTTCTACCAAAAAATTATATTTCCTTATACATCACATATATATATTTCTTTAATTTATATTTTTATTTATTGAGTGCTGGTACTTCTCAGATTTTTCTCTATTTTCCGTTTTTAAATTAAATGTAATTTTAACTTGAGCGAGATATTTAACAAGTTTTAAACCCTAAAGCTTTAGTGATTCCCTGTACTGTCCTGTTTACTCCTGGTGCCATTGTGTTCATGTTCCAAGTGTTCATCTCATTGTGTTCATGTTCCAAGTGTCCATCTCATTGTGTTCATATTTCCAAGTGTTCATCTCATTGTGTTCATATTTCCAGGTGTTCATCTCATGCATCACTCCAAAGTACGTTGTGTCTCACCACTGTAACAGAGAACTCGCATTGGCAGACATCTTGAAAAAACCCGTTATTCCTGTCATGCTCGAGTCCGTTGTGTGGCCGCCACCAGGGGGCATGTCAGTCATCCTGTCCCAGCTCGTCTACATCAACATGAAAGGTCAGAGTTGTGTCCCTTTAATACACTTTGAAATGGACCAATGTCCTTAGACCATGAATTGCATATATGTCATCATCATTGGTAAACTGCTGGTTTGCAGAAAACTCCTGGCATTAAATTATATATGATTAAGTATATTCCTGCTAACACATTCATGGTATACATTCATTGTTTGTCATAGGCATACAAATTAGAGAGGCAAAATAAACCTCAAAACAAATTCATGTATTAAATTACACTTTAATAGTATTAGGTATAATTGGAGACAGTTTTGTTTTGTAATGCTAATTTACTCTAGATTACATTTGATTAGGAATATAGTGCGAGTCAAATATGCAGATTTTGTTGTTATATATATATGAGTTATCTCCCTGTTCCCCCAGGTGTTGGAGGTCATGGGGGCAGCGGTATCCATGCTGACCTGGAGGACAAGTACAGCGAGATCACCAACCGCATCCTGCTGTACGCCACCCCAGCCGTCCAGCCCTGCATCGACTCCTCCGTCACTCTCACCGACATCAGCAAACAGTCGCCGCCCACAGACCAGGGCAGCCAGTCCATGAACGACACCAGCCTCAGCTCCCTGGTGGATCCCGACATCGCCCTGCTGCAGGAGGTGTTCCCCGACCCCCTGACCCCCGCGTCACAGAGACTCGTGAGGCCTCCGGAGCCTCCTGAACGGCCTCCTGTTACCGTTGAGCAGGTCCACGTCACCAAGTGTGCTGTGTGTGTTATATTGTAGACAGGGAGAGTCTGTTCTGTAGACAAGGGGGTGTTGGTACTCTGTGCCGAGGGTCATATTGTAGACAAGGATGTGTCTATATTGTAGACAGGAGAGCGTCGCCACCCCATGTTATGTTGGACTAGATGTCGAATAGCATTTACAGTCTACTACTGTGGACAACTAGAGTTGGCACTCTGGGTAATGAACATCTGCAGTGAGAGTCGGCACTCCCGAGCTGTGTTTAGAGTAGACAGAGGAGAGTCAGCACTCAGTGTCATGTAGAACTAGATGGAGCATTAGCTCTCTATGCTATTGTAGACAGCTAATGTCGGGTCGGCACTCTGCATATTGTCACACTGCAGACAGTGAGTGTTGGCACTCCATGCTGTATTGTCTACTGCAGACAGTGAGTGTTGGCACTCCATGCTGTATTGTCTACTGTAGACAGTGAGTGTTGGCACTCCATGCTGTGTTGTCTACTGTAGACTGTGAGTGTTGGGACTCCGTCCACTCTCAGACTCTCGGTTTCAGCACGAGTGCACTCATAGCTGTTTTCTGTATACTGTGGATGATACAGACAGATACAGCACTGGAGTTCGCCTATCAGAATCTCAGCTCGGCATGTGTGTGCTCCCAGCTGTGTGCTCAATACATAAAACTGCTGTGTAATGTAGATTGTTGTGCCTCACACAGAAAATATACGAAACTTGTTGTGCGAGTTGATGTACATTATCATCATGTATTCATAGAAAATCCTACACTACCTAATAATCCACTGGACACATTCAGCCTTAATTCAAAGATCATCAGACCTTGAAACAAGTGTTCTATTTAGGCCTTGTCAAAGCCTTGCTTCAGACTGTCAATGAACTACGGCAAAACTGGCGTACAGGACCTGCCTGTTATAACAAATAAATTGATACTCCACTACAGATGCCTACCGTAGAGTGTGTTCTGCATGTCCTCTTGTAACCATTGTGATCAGAGTAGGATACGTATTAGGACTGAAACTTGCTGTCCCATCTATGTTCTGGCTGTATATGTCCTGGCAGTCGATGTTCTGGCTGTGTATGTCCCGGCAGTCGATGTTCTGGCTATGTATCGTCACGTATGGGTGAAAGATTCCCGCTGTACGTAAAACGAACATAAATTCACTCTGGCTGTGTATGTCCTGGCAGTCGATGTTCTGGCTGTGTATGTCCTGGCAGTCGATGTTCTGGTTGTGTATGTCCTGGCAGTCGATGTTCTGGCTGTGTATGTCCTGGCAGTCGATGTTCTGGCTGTGTATGTCCTGGCAGTCGATGTTCTGTCACGTCACGGTCCTTCTGCTTTGTCCTCAGAATGATCAAATTGTACATAATAGACACTGCTATAGGTCAGGACGACATCCCATCTAGTATTTATTTCATGTAGTATCTACGTCCATCATAGATGTCATCGCTGCTGTTACCTGGCCTTGTACTAACTGTGGCATCAAGGCAGACGATGTTCACGATGCTAGGAATATTGGTTGAAATCTGCAATTTGCATCATGTAACATATCCCATAGTCCATCAGCTTTGTTGACAATTAATCAACTGTTTAGCACCACCATCATCATCATCATCCAGTATTATGCTTTCTACAATTTTGTTGACAGTTAATCAAATCTATTTAGCAGCATCCAGTATTATATGCTTTTTTTGAAAAATCATGATATTATAAAGGAAGTGTTATTGGATCTGTCTGAAAGCTATGCTATGATATTGTAGAGAATAAACATGTACATTACAGAACATGGTCTTATGTCATATTCTCAGTGTGTCTTGCCTTTAGCTGTGTGAGATCCAGGAGCCATAACTTATTACTGCAGTGTCTATTTTTTTTTATCTATGTACACTTGTATCAAGCCTGACAAAATGGAAAATAAAAATTAAAAATTAAAAATAAATTTAAAAAAAAAGTTAAATTAAAAAGAAATCCATGAGCCATGGCTGGTGTATATGAACCAATGGAGAGAACTCCACACTATATATAGACTTTAGGGGGCATACCACAGTTTCTCATTGTCAACGGTGGCCAAGTAGTCTGTAGAAAAAGTAGGTTTTGCATACGTTCCATTGTCTGTGCCCTGGTATCTTTGTATGTTAAGTAATATGCATGGTATTTTGTTCCAAATTAAGTAGGTTCCACGCAGTTTAATTGCAATCTAAATTTATATCACTACCCATGTGTGATAGGAAGACGTATGCATTAGCAATGTGAAGTTGTTAGGTCAATATTGCTGGTGCATGCCAGCCTTGCGAGTTGTTGATTTTCACTGCTGGTCTTCCACAGCATTTTGCCAAAATCTGACATTATTGACCCGCTCTATTTTTCTGTTTATATGAATATTTGGACCTTCTGTACAAGTGGGTGTAAAGCTAGTGCATGCTGATTGAATAGTTTGGCAACAACAGCCTCTCAAACTAAGCTGATTTATATGATAAATGATAGTGGAAAGAAACTGGTATGCTCCCTTAGATTACCGTATGATCAAAGGAGATAACTCCACACTATATGTAGACATTAGATTACCGTAAGGTCAAGGGAGATAACTCCACACTATATATAGACTTTAGATTACCATAAGGTCAAGGGAGATAACTCGACACACTATATATATATATATATATATATATACTTTAGATTACCATAAGGTCAAGGGAGATAACTCCACACTATATATATATATATATATATATATATACTTTAGATTACCATAAGGTCAAGGGAGATAACTCCACACTATATATATATATATATATATACTTTAGATTACCATAAGGTCACGGGAGATAACTCCACACTATATAGACTTTAGATTACTGTAAGGTCAAGGGAGATAACTCCACACTTAAGTATAGACTTTAGAGTACCATAAGATCAAGGGAGATAACTCCACACTATATATATACTTTAGATTACCATAAGGTCAAGGGAGATAACTCCACACTATATAGACTTTAGATTACTGTAAGGTCAAGGGAGAACTGCTGTTGTAGACTTTAGCACAGGTGGCATCCCTTCCACCACATAGTCGTCGATTACAGTGAACGATTTCTGCTGCAAGGTTATTGTCCATGCTGCATCTGGCATCTGTGAGTGTCATCAGCAGGAAGGTGGTTAAATCGTTCAATACTGCACGCCTTTGCTTGGCCGTGTACCAACCATTTCAGCACTTTTCATTGTGGTGCCGTCATTAATTTCAGGTTTGGTATCTAACTAAAGATTAGCTTTTGGACTTGGAGCTAGATATATAAATGAATCAATATGGTTACTGTTTACCACAGAAACAGGTAGAGAGAGAACACAGGACTTGTCCAGTATTTTGAAAAGATTTTGTGCATATTCGCCATATTGGACAACAAGATCAATCAATGACCAGTTACTCTAATTTCCTAATTTAGAGAAAAATAATGCAGTTGGCGGTTGAAGGGAGGCAACTCTTACTAGCTTAATGATTACTCGATCCATTCATCTTGCATCACTAGCCATTAGCCAGCTCGGAGTTTCAAATATGCAAAGAATAATGCATGCATATGTCATAGGTGAAACATTATGTCAAAGGTGAAACATTTACTGCCCGAGCACTGTAGTACAAATAATACATGTTTATCATCTATTTTACGTTGCGTGATTGTTACAACCACTGTAAAGTATTTTAATAGCATTATACTATTCTACAAGTGCTTTCACCTTTGACACATCCATGTGTATTCTGCTGGCTTAAACAGTCCGTGTTTGAAGAGAGGCAACTCTTAATAGCTTAATGATTGCTTCGTTCACTTTGCATCATTAACCAGGATACATCAATATGTTCATAAAGTTTTCGAACTCTTTATGTCTGTTCTGTGTTATGAACAGCTGTTGGCACGATGTAATTTCATGTGATTTGTATCAAAAGACTTGGGCAACAATTCAATCGCTCAGTCCACCACATAGCAACTCGTACACGAGCATCTAAGAACACTGACGTCCTTTGTCGATATCTCTCGTAAACAAAACAAAAGTCCTTCTTTGGCAATTAAAGAATTTTATTTTAAATATTAGCTGGTTCTTGCAGCATGGAACCATGGGAAGGAAGGGACATGATATCACATTGTTAGTACGCGATCCCAGAGGGAGTGTTGATAGCCCTAAGTGAGCATCCTACAGGAAACAGGCCGTCTGAATCAGGGATGATGACCAAGATGAAAACAGTGACGTACTCATAAATACCTCTGCTTAGTGCTTCCAGTAAACACTCACATCACGAGGAACACTCATGTCATGAGGAACACTCATGTCACGAGGGAAGTCAAATTACAAACACCTTTCCACAACATTTTCTGGACTGCTCCTCAAATGTTTGATTATATTTTTCATCTGTATTTTTCTTTTTCGTCGGATAGAAAATAACAAGTAGGTAACAAGTATGTAAACCAGTAGGCAGTTGTTGAGTAAACTGTGGCATACTTGGTGGACTATGTTTGAATTTCCTGCAGAGATTACAAGTTAAATGTTGTCTTGGTTATTTAACCCTCTCCATGCTGTAGACAAATAGAGATGCCCTAAAGAACAGAGTCTGTGCCTAATCCAGGTTGGAGAGGATTAATGCTACCAAAACCATATTAGAATAGAAATCTAATGAATATTTTAACAGCTAAAACCTTTCTGGCAGGGATAATATAGATTTGTACAACTAGAAATTGAGTTCCTTAACTTGGTGTAATGAGAGCACTTTGACAGCTGAACAAGATTCGAAACCTGGCAACACTTAATAAAGGTTTGTATCGGTCTCTTAACAAATACATAAATCAACAACAACTAAACAATAATCTGGGTTTAGAAAATAAACAACAAATCACATAATTGTTTAGTGGGCTACCAGATATCAGTCTGTAAGTTCACTCCCCTTGTCTACCATTGAAGTTGATTCATTTCACGAGACAAGTATGGCCTGAAATGTAATGCAAACTGCATGATTATGACATTTTATTAATTGCATGACATAATTATTATGCCATGATGATAATGTGAATGCATGACGATGACAATGATGATGACTACTGGTGATGATGATTTAGTCACAATAGATTGGAGGATCGCTACATGGCAGCATGATATGTTAAAAATGTCTGCTAAAATGCTGACAATAATCTCGTATCCAGTACTAGTGAAGATATCAAACTATAAATACACTTTAAACTTTCTGCACAACATTTCACATTAGAAAATCCACCACTGATAACATTTCAATATCAATGTCCCCATGTTGCATGCTTATTCGTAGTTTCACATTTTTCATATTCGATATACAAGTCTGTCAGATCTTCGCGCAAATACCGTGAACATCTTAAAATATTGTGATTGTTAAAATAAAAAGTGATTATATCCAAATGGCAACTACTGCAAGAACTGTGAACAAGTGCAGGTCAAAATTGCTTATTACTTGTTGAAGTATATCACATAAAATAACAATTATAGTAATAGTTAAAATAATAAAAATAATAATGTTCTACTATTTTCACTATATATGCGCAAACATTTCAACAGTTTAAAAAGACACAGAATTATGCAAAATGCTCACTAATTTATAATGAAGTATCACAATATTTCTAAAACAAACATGTTTTACATCATTATTCATTAAAAGAAAACATTAAAACTGAACACATCTCCGCTATATCTTTGCAGGACATGAAACATGTCATTGCAGGACATGAAACATGTCATTGCAGGACAGGAAACATGTCGTTGCAGGACAGGAAACAGGTCATTCATTAGATTTAATGTTTCCATTTGTTGTTGCTATAGACCAGCTGCCTTAACCATAGACATGACAACATATCTTGTTAACAACCTGGGTGAGAAATAACTTAAATAAATACATTATCTAGCAACAACATGTAAGCACAAAATAGTAATGGGATGTCGCCCGCTCCCACCCCCAGCCTCCCCACCCTAGTCATTCCCACATTTTCTCATCTCTATGTATCACAGCACTAGCATTGCAGGCCTAGCCCATTCTGATTTGAGGGGTGTCGCATATAATATTACATCACAAAAGAGCAAGTATTATTTTGTCACTTTTCGAACATTCCAAGATATTCTTGTGTTAAACAAAAAAAGTTAGTGTATTAGCAATGAAGATGTGTCAGCATTATTCATCAAAGTCGTGAACATATTGAAGTACCACACAGGAATTGACGTCCGATTACAGGAGTCTACCATCAAGAATTACTGAAAAGTATATCTGGCTGGATTTCTTTCTCATGTTAATCTATCTATCAGGAATATTGGTCTTAAAATTAAGGGTTGAATGTTTAAATTTATGATGCTAAGACTTGAGCCAACCATGTTTCTGTTCAGGGTCTATTGTGGGGATTGTGGAAGAGCTAGCCTTCCCAGCACTTCCAGGTCAACTGTCTCGCCGACAGCCGGAAGGAACTGAAATCATGGAAATATCACAGTTGTTAAGGTGCTTCACTTCAAGCTGCTGAATAAACAATTGTTATTGGTTAAATGAAATACCCCCATAACATGGCTATCATCGCATATACAAATTAAACTATCCTCAGGCAAAAACACATAATTCATTCTCCAACAGTGCTCATTTTTTTGCCATTTTGCCATGAATCTGAGTCATTGTAAAACATATCTACAAGTTGTCATTGTTTGTATGCAAAGTCATGAGGAGGAAAAATATCAACATGAGTTACCCCCCTTCGTCCACTCATCACTACACAGTAACAGTATGCATTGCAGCAGTCTGTTGGATGTCCAGTGGCTAGCAACACAATATGTGGAGATCATTCAATCAATGCCACCATCGTGGCAACAAGGAAGTCGCTGCAAGCAGCAAGTGCATGCCATCCCAGCGGTCCGCAGTACACGTGATCGCGATTTTTCGTTGGTATCCTGCCGACTGACCGAACCACCATCGAGTGCCTTCCCTGAGTGAAATTCACGTGCAACTCAAGACCCGAATCAGCCCCCCTAACATCCGTTTCAATATCAGAGAAACATCGGCAAATCGTCCAAACATGTCTTCACAGACGTAAAGTTGCTAGCTCTCACAGCATCACACATGCACAGGAGTTGTCTCCCCCTTCCCTTTCCAACACCTCCTCTTCCTCCTCCTCCTCCTCCTCTCATTTCTTGTCCAATCGAAGGTCCGGGGACTGGTCTTCAGGGATCATCCTCATCAAGACGGGGCTGGTGGCCACCAAGTTTGCCTGATCCTTGTCAGAGTCTAAGTGGAAGTGGCACTGCAGCGGGGACTGCGGCGGGGACTGGCAGTCCTCCTTGTCCTCGTCCTCGTCCTTGTCGCTGCAAAAGCTGGCCGATGGTGAGATGGGGATGTTGGACTGGTACCAGCCTCTGTTCTCCTCCAGTGTGTCAAGGATGCCCTGAACGTCGGGATAAACCAGGTCTGCCCACGTCTCCCACAGTGGGTGCACGATGTAGTCGATGAAGCCCACCTGCCAGATGGAGAGAACGGATCCATTAGTACCAGTGCACAGAGAACGGACCCATTAGTACCTGTGCACATCTAGTTACTGCCATGCTTTGTCCCTTAAAGCTAATTTGCCAGAGAATCATACTAATTCATCAACCCCTAGTCTTTTTTCATTAACTCCTAAAATCTCAGTTCCTCCCAAGAAATTGCCAAGATGATAAAAATTAATGTTTATGGTTGATGTCCCTCTGCCACCTGGCACCCGAAAGAAACATCAAAGTTAAGAACCTAGACAATTATTTCCTTGCCATGATCTCATTACAGTGAATTATATACAAAATATGTACAGAATTATGAACATGAACATGTTCAGACATTATGGCCTCAGACTGACCTGTGTTTTCTCTACTGTTGCAGTATGGCGGTCACACATAGGACTGATGTCCAGACCCAGGTTGCGCTCACGGTCCCCCTGTCGGAAGAACTCGTCCATGATGCGTTGCACCCAGTTCTTGTACAACTCGAGGGGCTTTGTCGGGTTGCTCAGGTCTGAACAGTGGACCATGTTCTGTAGGACCTGCACAACATGATCAAGGTCACGATCAATGTCAGAATGGGAACATGGTCACATTGAACGATGTTAACGGTAATAGCTGGGAAGTCGAGACAGGACAACTTTCCAATGCAGTTTCATGGTTAAGGATGACAGCTACATTGGCATGAATGCACCTCAATTTGTGTTTTCTGACATAGGCAGTAAAACCTAAGTTTGAATAGATGGCTTTATCTGGGGGAATTACAAGTGTTTTAGAAGTAAGTATCAAAATAGAAATGTACATACCTGTATCCGGTCTGAGTAGTTATCCAAGAGAAGGACTCCTGACCCCGCCACTTTCTTTGTCTCCACCATCGTCTTGAGGTCTGCCAGCAGACTCATATGTTTGGACATGTCTGTCGCAAGAACCTGCAATGAAAATCAATGTAAAATGAGTACCTGAATAAGTAATTCACCAAACCAGAGGAGGAAACCAAATCATATCTGATGTTTAAGTCTGGTCCAGACATGATTATAAAGTCTGGTCCAGATTGCTGACAAACTATGAATTTCTATTACCCCCACCTCCCCTTCTCTCTCTCTTTAAAAAAACCCAACAAACAAACAACAACAACAACAAAATAAAAATAAAAATAAATAAATAAAAAATACAACATCACACTCACCATGTCTATCACCATCTTGCGCATGGTCTGTCTCTGTTTCTTGGTGAGACTGCTGAAGATATCACAGTTATTCTCTTGTAGCAGCTTGAAGGCCACAGCAAGGTGGTGGTTCTCCAGCACGGACTCATCATTGTACATCAAAGCCAGCTCCGAACCTGGAAACAAACGTCGAGGTCATTAGCTCAGAAGGTAAATACGAGCCAGTCCCAGACCTGAAAGCCATAAGGCATGGTAATTGTACATCAAAGCTAGACAGAAACCTGGTAACAAAGGTAACAGTCATGAACTATTGCTAATCCAGAGTCCAAAGAATATCAATGGTCCAAAATGTTACTTAATGATGCTGGTATTTATTCCATCTAAGTACACCTAGATTTCAAGGAATTTCCTGTTTTGGGAGGTAATTTTGTTGATATACATTTCATTGCACTTAAATAATTGGCTAGTGTTTTGCATACACTATTGATTCAACCCTTTAACTAATTGGACCAATGGTCATTGTTTAGTAACAGCTCGTAAACATTAAAAAGATAAATGCTTCAGATTGTCACAATTGAGTACCACTAAAGCTTTAAAATAATTCACTCAAGTACATCCATCAGCTCAATACTTATTTTCTAAAAACACACTAATGGCTCAATAAATTGTTGATGTATTTCGATTGTGTTAATCATTATCAACATATCGGACAATCAATAAATATTCAAGTTCACATTGAAAAAGTTCAATCATGAAAAGAACATTTCTTGGTACGTGTACACTATATGTATTGCACATGCTATGATACAGCGTACCATACAACATGTGTGTATACAGAATCAATAGAGGATCAAGCGAGCACAGGTCAATTATGGTTAATGTGATTCAGTGTGGGGCAGGAACAAATCCTAGATACGATCAGGTTCTCTGGCACCCATCCACGAACCAGCCGAGCTTGAACGTGCTTCACTTTAACCTGAGTGGTCAGCCATACAATGCACTGGACCAGTGTCACCACGTTTTAAACTCATAACTAAGATAGAATTTCACTAAACAGTGTATAACATCAGTCTTTCACAAGCATGTATTCACATATATTGAGAATCCATTTTTGATGAAATCTGATATGTAAATGCCATGTATGTTCACTTGACAGCTGTAGTGTGTAGGGGCACATTATAAAACTTTGACAGCTGTAATGTGTAGGGGCACATTATAAAACTTTGACAGCTGTAATGTGTAGGGGCACATTATAAAACTTTGACAGATGGAAGAGTACATCGATCCACTGATGTTTACACGTTGTAATGGGCGAGATGGAGAGAGAAATATCCATTCACACGACTATGAAAAATATATGACATCCTATTATTTGTTAACATTTTCAATTACATTGTTAAACTTATTATTTATTCAAAGATATAGCAAAGTATTTACAAAATGCTTTAGTGTAAACATTTTATTAATGAATAAAAGGATTGGTTAAAATGTATGATAACTTAAAAACGATCTTTCCATGTTTACAATAATATAGCCAATTATTGTCAAGAACTGAGACATTAGTGATAAGCAGCTGGTTGAAAATAGCATTTGTGTAGGCAAATCGAATCCGTATAATTTCAGGCAATCACTTCACTTGACCATTATTTAGGTCACCTCGTTGATTAAATATTATCAATGCATGAATGGGGTCCTGAAGATCTTGTTAGTGAGGAAGTTATTTATGTCATACGCCGGGCAGGACAATATATATGACGTCCGCAGTGGTGTGGTCACATGGGCAGTCTTGTCAAGTTCTCTGTCATGTGGTCATATGCATTCTTCAAGACAGTAGTACAATTAGCGTAATTACACTGGCTACTATGTAATGCTGCGTCAATATGGCCAATCCCTGTTGCTCACTACCCCCGCCGCTGACTGTTGCTCACTACCCCCGCCGCTGACTGTTGGTCACTACCCGCTGACTGTTTCTCACTACCCCCGCCGCTGACTGTGCTAATAAAAACACTAATTAGCTTTTCTGATGGAGAACGATTCTAGCCTGTTGCTGAGAAACAAACGATGGCTGGTTACAATCCTTGGAAGTTAATGTCAGTTAATTTGCAGTCAGTAAACTGTACGTTGCATGTGTATTAACGCATCTTATTCTCAAACTTGGTGAATTAGCCAATAAAAGAACAGTCTGTGTACAGGTTCATGGTGACCACCTACTTTGTCAATCTAAACTTCAAAGTACACGGTCCTCAGTAATTGTTTGTTTGGATCGACAGCCACGATTAACAAATTAGATTTTCCTGGATATTTATTTCTCTGGTTGTTCATTCTGGAGCTTGTACCATGTGATGTCATTTGATGTAGTTGAGGTTAAAATTTGCTTGAATATCTTGCTCCCAAGGTAAAGGTAATTTATCTACTTAATTAATAAATTTACTATTTTAACATGTTAATATTAAATTGTTTTGTTTCAACATCGTGGAGAACTACTGATGTCCTTCTACAACAGATATATTATAATCTACCTATTATTAATCAACTATTACTTCCACACGCATTCCTTTAAGAAAAGAAATAAAAATTAAATAATCACAATTCAAAAGTAACTGCTCTGGTTAATCTAAGTGGCAATCGAAAAGAAATGAGCATATAAACTTGTCAAGACAGCAAGCCGTACATGTTGTATTAATCTCTGAATGAAAACAAACAAACATGGTTTGGTCTAAAATTGGCCTGGCACTGGAGTCTGTTTACTATCATTCCGACATCTGTAGTTTGGTCTTTCGCTAACTCCTCAAACCGAAGAGCTCTCAGTCTGCCAGTATTAGCTGCGTAGTGTTCAGGGAATCATGGGAGAAGTATGCAGACACCCAACAAGCTCGGCTCTCATTGGACAAAACATGTTGTTTGTGGGGCAACCTGGCTAGTGTATACAGAGCCATACGTCCTGGCTGGGAGATACTGCTCTGATATCATCCACCTGGCTCTCTGCACTTTACAACATGCACTATTTACAGATATTTACATCTTAGGACGATCAACTTGTTATCATTTACAGTAGGCCGAATCAAATCATTCTACTCCAGAAACCTGTTGCTAGAATTGATAGAATGAAAATACACACAATGCATACACTTGGAAAAACCTTCACATCTCCATGGGGAGTATACAGGATATGTGTAAGAGGTAACGTACCTGTGTTGACTAAATACTGGTTGGTCACCCCTGGATGATCCACATCGTGGATAGCACATGCATATACAGTAGAGAGAATCTCCAAGTCTGTGAACACATTCTGCAAGAAAAAATTTTTACAGTGTTAATAAAGCAAAATTTCATCTCCTCATAGTGCAAGTATCTTGTGGTTTGTTGTGTACCCATGTGTAAAGTTACAAAGTTATAGCGAGCTTTTTATAACCTTGACTTTATAGTTGTTAACCCTCCAAGCTGGAAGTAATAGCATAAGATGCCCCAGTGCAGTGCTTATAGCATGGAGAGGGGTAAGTAGGCATCCAGTCAAAAGAACATTCCCAGCCAGTGCCTCATTTTGTAAATAATCTAAAGTTATCTCACATTAATCAAATTCATAGCAACGATAACTATCTACGATAACTATCTGCAATATGTTTAGTTTGTCAATTAATGAGTAATGCTATATAATCTGACACTGTACATAATCTTGACCTTGACTCCAGAAGGTCGTGGCTTTTATCTCTTCAACGAGTCTAAATGTCTGGCAGAAAACATTTTCAAGGAAAGTTGTGAGAACTAACACAGACTACCAGATCTGACACAAGACTACGCCATTTCTGTTTTGTTATTTCTGTTTTGTTATCGGGATAAGCATGTCTAATCCATATCTTGTACACTACGTGTACTTCATCATGACCCATGTAGTCATCAACCCACAGGGCAGTCATGCGAGATTCTAGTTGGACATTAAACATTCCAATTCCAAAAGAAATTGGAACGCAATATACTTAGATGTGATGAAAGCCGTACCTTACAAAACACCAACATCTGTTTTAGCACATTCCCGTACAAGCACACTTAGGCAAGTTGCGTCAATGTTTGCAAAATCATTTTCACTAATTAACCATAGCAGGATTGGACATTCCCAAATGTTCTTAATGAGAATACCAACACCTCGGTGAAATGAAGCGTACAGGAATGCTGCAGGTAATGATCCTACAGGGAAATGTCGCGGGGGAACGTCACATTCAAGGAGGAGGGCAAGAGAAAGTCTGGCTTGCCGATTACCTTACGTCAGCGGTTCAATGCTAACTGCGCATACAACAACAACCATGTCGAAAATTCCCTGGAAAAGCGCACGCACGCCGTAAATGTCGATGCCAGCACGTCTGGCGGAGTGGGCGGGGCCAACAATAGAAATACAATCAGCCCGTTAACACACCACCCGGAGTCCACTAATTAGGCGGGCAGTGATATTGTAATAATAACAATACAGCCACTAGTGAATACATGTACGGCCGAGAGTGATACTTAGTAATATGATAATGGAGATGAGGTGAGTATGGTTATCCGATGCCGTTTCGCACCTACATCTATTTTCACTGATTACGGCTAATCCCTATCATTGTTTCCCAATAATGTGTTCAAAAATAGAAACTATTACAACACATTACACATCAATTCCATAGAAAGTCTGGTCTTCTACAGGATTAAACCCATTATACCTGCTAGCGTGCAGTCACACTAGTAGCTGGAAGTTCAATGGCTAAACCAAGAACAATTTACACTGGGATATATAAATGATAGGCCCATTTATACAATAAATTTCGCTGTACCACTAATAGCTTTTTAACACAATTAATGAGAAGATTTGTGGACAAATGTCTCAGTACTGAGCATGAATTCCCTGTTGGTTAATTGGTATTCTACATGCTAATATATAACGATACAATAATGGAAGTAATGTATCCACATTTTTTAAGTTTCAGTTTGGATCTATGTTGCATTTTGAGCAAGCTTTGGTGAGTGCGTGAGTGAGTGAGTGAATTATTGTTTTACGGCACAGCGGGAATCTTTCACCCATATGCGACGAGGAATGATTAATTATTAAATAAATGAGCCAAAAATGAATTGTAGCATTAAATACATCATTGAGAACAAAGAATGATATGCCAACTATTGATGAAGCAAGCTTTGGATTAGTAACATGTCATATGTATTATTGCATTATTATTACACAGACACGCATGCACGCACACATACATACACATACACACACACACCACCACACCACACACCACACGGTGGTTCTACTCACTTCAAGGGCGGGCGTGTTGAGAAGGACGTGAGTGGATTGCACCACATCGGACGCGTGGATGGAGTTGTGGTACGGGGTTTCTCGGTGGTAGTGGTCCTCCAAGTGCATAATATACGTGACTAGAACATGGGAGGGAATTGAAAACGTTTTCAATAAATTTCGTTCCTGTAAAAGAAAAGAAAACATTCATATTAGATGTGATGTAGGATGAAAAAAGTAACACAGGAAAATAAAATTAAGGTCAACTTTATACGTCTGAAACACATAAACAGCCAAATTTGTGTCAAGTTTGAAAGGTCAAGGTCATCACAATGTCAAATAGATAAACAAACAATCAGGTATCTTTAAGCTTTGTGTTTTCAACAAGTTTACTACTGTTGGGAACATCAAGCATCTGTTTTAATATTAATAATTTGAATTGCAATACAAATGCCATTATTAAACTCTTTATTATATTGCCATATTTTCCTTATTGACATTCATTTTGTGTCACTAAAATATGCGGCAACTCACCTGAAATATTCGGTATGTTAAACAGGTCAGAGGTCGCTGGTTTGAGTATTCTGCAATTTTGAAAATATCCATTCCCCACTTGTTAATGTCATTAAGATGCTGCAAATAAAACAAGATAGTGTCATATTAATGTATCACTCCAGTAAAATGCATTTTTATTGATATACATAAACAACTACAAAAACGACACTTACACAGAACGAAAGAAAAAAGAGTTATCTTTATTTTAATATAAAATTTAACGGTATATGTGTACAAATACATGAACAGCTAACTATTGAAATGTGCCCATTTTATATGGATTACATGATAATTACACCATTTCTACAGCTAAGCATGGGGCGTTTTCAGTACCTAATATCATTAAGATGCTGTATATAAAATGAGATCATGCTACATTAAAACTCAACTGTTTTTATATGAATACAATTGCCATAAAAAATACTGTAGATATCAATATCACATATAGCACAAAATAAAAGCACACTACGTGGTGCAGTGTGGACCATCAAGGTCATACACTATTAAATGACAGCTGGTCTTCCCACACACAGTACTAAAATTGGACAAGCTGCTTCCCGGATAACTATGCACATAAATGGGATCAAAGGCTCAGACACACTGAGCTGGAATCAATGACAGATAGTGTCGGAAATGATGCAATACCAGGTTGCAATTTGTATTATGTTTGGAGGGCGATTTATGTAATACTTACTAGTTCTAATGCATCTTTGTGAGTCGTTTCCACCCCATATTTTGGCACAATTCCTGTAAAACTATTGGCATGTTTTAATTTGCGGACCCCTTGAATCTGGGACATGGGCTGATTCTTGTCTTGTTTCTCCTTCTTTATAGTCTCAACTATGTCCACAACCTTCAGTGCAGGGATGTCCACCTCCTGCTGCTTATCTGAAACACAGACAATCATCATATAGACAATCTGAAACATTGACAGTCATAATATAGACCATCTGAAATGAAGACAATCATCATATAGACAATCTAAAACATTGACAATCATATATACTATGTGAAACATATACAATCATATATACCATGTGAAACATGGACACTCATCATATAGACCATCTGAAACATGGACAATCATTATAGACCACATGAAACATGGACAATCATAGTATAGACCACTTGAAACATGGACAATCATCATATATACCATCTGCATTATAGACAATTATCATATAGACCATCTGAAACATGGACAATTATCATATAGACCATCTGAGACACAGACAATTATCATATAGACCATCTGAGACACAGACAATTATCATATAGACCATCTGAGACACAGACAACCATTATACAGACGATGGTCTTCAGGTCATGAAGACCATCTGAAACATCTGAAACATTCTATCCCAATATCATGAAATAGATATTGTCATTTTAGACTTTCCAATTGGCAGAAGATACAATACGTCATGAATAATCCCCAAGATGCTATTGTTTCTGCTTCATGCCCACCTCCAATGAAGATCCTCAGCCTTATCCTGTCAAACATGGCGGAGTGTTCATTGTCCAACTAACAGAGCCATCAATGCCTCACAACAACTTATAGACAGTTAAGTCAATGCCCCACTGAGCAGAGAACTGTAGGCTTGCACACGGCTTCACAAGATAAAGAGATACGTATTGCTACCCTTTCTGATGTCCATGGCCCCATACTGGGCTTCTGCTCTCCAATTGGTGACCTCCTACTGCTTGTAGAAACTCCCCAGGGGCTGAGTGGCATCTCTACAAGTGTCCACTGTGTGTCACTGTCATAGCAGCGGTCCGCTATGATGTATGTATGACGACACCAGTGAGTGGCCAGTATGTGACCAAATATACACAGCAGGTGACTGCTGAGTGTGTCTAAACTGAGATGGCTTTCCTGTGTGCGTAGGTAATTCTCGTACACAACTGTCGTGGGGTTTCCTGGGATAGGCGTCTGTGGTTTTGTGGTGTCCCGTCAGGTCGTATATATAACCTGAACATGCTGAGGGGACTGCTAACTAAAGTTTTATCTCAATATTTATACCTTTAAAAAAAAAATTAAATTTCTTTTTTTAAAATTTAAATTAAAAATATTTTTTTATATTGGTGTATGGAGAGAACAAGTAGTAATTAACTGACATCATTATCCACGATTCATGGCTTCATGACGCTAACCACACCGCCCACAGGGTAAAGAAAAATCAATAACAGCATCTGGCTTAGTCAATTTATAGCATGTGCATGTAAACTGTACTAACCACGTGGGACATAACCCGACAGTTACACGCTGAGCTTCAATCTGAATCAGTGTCAATTTCTTTTCAATTATGTCAATTTAACATGATGACTTAATGTGATTTCGCTGTCAATTTGTTTTTAACTATGTCAAATAAATGGAGTCATGCTAGTGGAATATCATTATAAGCAAGTTCACGTCAGTGCAAGAAATGTACAAATATGCATTATCTCTATTCTGTGTCTTGCATTATCTCCTCTAAGTATACCGATATCATGACGCACATTTCAATATCACCGAGTTGTCAACAGGTTTTCTGTACTGGAATTAGCAGTTGCTGTCACAATAGGTGTTGGTGACACGTGCCAGAAAATTAACATGCACTGAAAGAAATGCAGTGAAAGAGGGCCTAGTGAGTTTTGTTGCCGACGTCAGAAGAACATAGCCTGATTCTGTTTGCAGATACGCTGTGCCACACGCCTGGGAACAACCACACTAGAACCACTCCAGGCCAACGTTGCTACACACCGTGACAACAACAATGTATGGTGCCACTACCTCTACCGACACACCTAAACGGCACAGACAAATCAAATCCAGTGATTGGTGAATAGGGATGGGATCAGTAGAGGGCCCAGCTAACAAAGCAACGTTGTCACAATGTCAACACTTTGGTTAACACATTCACAATACATCCTAGCATTTAGTTATACCATTGATCCCTTTCAATCGTATGTCATTAGCTGACCTTATTCTTAACTCCTACCATTCGCAAAATGGAAAACTAAGTCATGGATTCTTGTGAAGAATTACAAATCTCCTTTGGAGTCAAATTGAGTCTCTTTTGAGTCATTAATTCTGTTTGAGTGTCTTTGAGTCTCCCTGCTATGGTGCCATTATGGACAATTCTCTAAGGTCACATGAGTACAGGTATTGTTCTTAAATGGCAGTAAAGTTATGGTAGTTACTCTGAAGTGTTGTAAAGTACCGCCCATTCCATACGCTGACAGTGGCATGTATTGTGCAGTGTCTTTGAAGTTGTCGACATGCGACCTCACAGGTCAAGTACATGTACCCATAAATCAAGCAATAATATGTCACGCATATGTATGAATACAGTTTTTTTGAATGAAATATGTGTGAAGAAGTTGCTAGGATGATTTGTTTATAACACCAATTCATGTCAACCATATTGTAATTCACCACCAATATGACACTTTGCACATACTGTAAATGTCAATATTTTAAAAACATTTTTCTCTCTCAAAAAGGTCAAGAACACTTCCATGTTGGGGGTTAGACTTTTCTAGGAATAGTGAATTTGAAATGTAAATAACATTTTAAAAACTTATTCATTTTTAAATAAAGACAAATTTGATAAATTGTTAAATTTGTAAATTAAAAACGAGCACTTACATTGGTAGCAGGTAGACTTGGTAACATTGAACACAATAGTGTCTTGACAGGTGGTAGTCAACATCTCTGCATCACTGCTACAGAGCGAGGTGTTAAGAAGTGATCGGGAGCACAACACTGGCATGTCGTAGCTGCAGATCTCCAGCATTAAATCACTTCCAAAATTCTTCACCCACTCATCCAAATTACAACTTTCCACTTCACAATGTTCCAAACTAATGTCCGGATAAAAATCAATCGTTCATCAAAAAACTATTCGCCTAAGAATGTTTATCGAAGAAGTTGAAAACAAACTTCTGTGTCACACACGCCTAAAGCTGAACGTATTCTGAAGTCAGTAACGCACATCCCGACACTATATTACATCTCTTGCCTAGTCTTAGCTGTAGAGAGAGAGAAAGAAAGAGATCCAGCTTCTCATTGGCTGGAGACTAATAGATGCTGCCTCTGATTGGCTGAAATCTTGGCATTGCTCAAGTCTGTGGCCTGGCTACTGCTGACGCTCCTGCTGTGAGACAGACTCAGACTGACGTCAAACCGCTGGCTCCACCTAGTGGCAGACTGTTCTCTCTTTCCCACTTGGAGCACACATCTCAATGGTTGTATATACACTACATATCCAGCTTATCAATACTATTGATTGTGTAATGGCTCTATACTGATATAGTGGACTGCCAGTCTACCATATTTCACATTGTTGCTCTAATTTAATGGGGTAGCCAGAGAAACCTGTTACGGGTGCTGCCAAGACAACATACATCTCTATGAAGGATATTGATGGGAAATTAGACGTGTTGTTTCTTTAAGAAGTGAAAATAATATGCACATAATAGGACTACAAAATTTAATATTCAGAGGTCGAGGTGTGCATCTTTAAAACACATCTTGTTCACATGAAATGTGCCCTAAAATTGCTGTTCATACTTGAAAATATGCCTATAATACAGGCAATCGTTTTTTTATTAAAGGAAGCATCATCTAGGCCTATACTCATTGGACTAGAATCTAGGCATCTGAAATCATGCACAAATACCATTCATACTAATTTATACACAAATATAATTCATTCTAATTTCAAAAACTGCTGTAGTCAAACCAGCTAAACATTTTTACCATATACGAGCATGTCTTGTTTTGTCTCATCATATTACATGTTAATTGTATTGTTTTATTACATCAATAACCCTAGCAGTTACATTACAAGTGATAACATACTTTCAACAGACGTTTTGTCGCAAAGTGTGAGTACTTGCACAAGTTAAAGATCTTTGCACTGGGGAAGGGCTCTAATGGGAAGACCATACTTGTATCACATACACACACACTCCAATCATGCTAAAACTGCACTTTTCCTCCACACGAACTAAGTACGAGAGCATTGAAATGGAGGAAGACGATTGGTTGGAATGAGTTTCAGCACCTGTTTACCTTTCCAGAAATGCTGCCATTAAAACTGAGCCTATTAAAACTGCAGCCACACTTGGGCTATAAAATGGGTGAGTGAAAATTTTGTGAAATTACCACTTGATGATGTCATAAGTGTAGCGTTGGTTTGAGCATAGGCGTAATGTTTGTAACAGTAGTTTGAACCAAAGGACTTCATGTTGTGAAAATACGGGGGATGAGCTCGGTTAAATATTATTGCCAATAGAAGTGGTGTCATGGGAAAAAATATTGTCTTGTATTTCAACAGTAACGTGTCAATGAGCCCACATTCTCAGATTAAACTGATACATCATATTCTTGCTTTCCTATTTGTTTCTTTAATCTATCTTGTTACAATAGAATTTTTTGTTTATTTGTACACTTGTGAAGAGCTTTAATAATACCTATGCATATGAAAATGAATAACAAGTTTTCTGATAAACTTCAATGCAGTATATATTAATTAGAATACATTTCACTCAACACAAACGTTTTCAACTATGTCTTCTACACAATTCATCAACATTGCTACTTCATAAAACTTTCTGGAATCTACTCTATGTAATATTCCGTCTCCAAAGTTTTGCGTATTTTCCATATCTACTGAAACTGATTGCTTCAATGCTGATTCAGTCAGCTTACATTGTCCACCATGCTGATCACTGTCCAGTCCAGCCAGATTGACCAGTTTGACCGCTGCCATTGATCCATTTCCCACATTGGGGAATTACATGACAGACAGTGTGATAGCCAGGACCAGAGAGAAAAGATTGACATTCAAGTGATGATGGGTAGTCCAATGATGGCTACAATGCGTGAACTCGTGACATACAGGATAGAGGACATTCTTGACTTAATTAGGATGTCCTCAGATGTCCTCTGGCTAGCATTTCTTTATGGCCACGTCCTCTGTGATAGGAATCGGCAGGGTCACAGATTGCGATTCATTGAATCCAATAATGTGTTATTAAAGATGGATGTTTAACTTTGCTGGAATTGCAAATTTTTCCTTTCTAGGTTGTATTCAGCTGATGTGACTGAGTCCATATCATGTCTTGTCCAAAATTAAATCACAGGTATTAATTATTTTTAAAGTTTATTTCTAAACCTAACCATAAGTGTGTAATGGTTCGTTCTATCTTAACACTCCAGACTAATGGGGGTAATTTCAGTTTCAACATGTTCAAGCTAACCTGTAGCCTACATATAAGCTTCAAAGACTATTTTCTTGACGACGACCAGGTTCCTGCCAGGTGTGAAACTCAATGCACTCCCTCACTGAGTATTAGTCTTAGCATTATTGAATGTCGATGATCCTTGAACATAGTCTATAACCAACAACTTATTGTTAGCCAATGTGTTACCTCCAATTCCATTCTAGACACTGTAGGCTTTTGCAATAACTGATGACATTGCAAACCAAGATCAATATCATAATTTCACTGAAGAACTAACAGATTGCAAGCAAATCCATCATTTCAACAACTTTATTGGTCATGGATGCGAGTTTGGGTAGTGAGAGGAAAGGTCGCTTCAATTGCAAATACATCCCAGACACCTCCTACACCCTTCAGCATCATGGGACCTTGGCAGGTGCTTCTATTTCAGTCCTGGCTCTGAGCCACAGTTCCTTCATTATTGATGCTGCGTCTAATTCATGCAAACTTCCAGAAGCTGGGAAACTACTACTGTGGGTCTACAGAAAACCATTCACAAACGTGCACCCTTCTCTCGAGTCAGTAATTACAGTAATTAGACAATTATTACTGATGTCCCTGCCCACCAATCGCCTTGTTGTACCTGGTAAACTAACTTCCTGTGGAACGTAACCATCCTACCTTGTGCAATGTTCATTCATGACTTCCACCTACTCTGGAAATTCAAGACAAGCACACTCCCCATAATTAACAGTTGTAAATAAGTTTGTATGTGAATAGCATATCGTGACATCACAAATTGTTCTTGATTGGCTCAATTTCAGTCACTGACACGCAATGCATTTAATGCATGGGTAAATATGGGACTAGTGAGTTTGCATACTGCAAGGAAACCAGACATTTGATGATTTAAGTACTTTAGGAGCAACCATAGCATTGGTGAATTGGTGGTTAAACTACTTCATGGGTAACCATAGCATTAGTGACAAGTACTGCAAGGGCAACTAGAGAATACTTCAAAGGCAACCAGAGAATACTTCAAAGGCAACCAGAGAACTAGTTTATACCTTTCGTAAACTGTATTTAATACTTAATTTGTTCACACTGCCATGATACAATTTAATGTTGTCTCAAGGAAAAATGAAAAATAAACTTTTGTATTAAACCCAGTAAATGACTGACTATGTTCAGGTTTCACTGTATTGGAGGTTTCCCTGCCTTAATATATACATGTACAAACTACTGAGTGTATTACCGGAGGAAGACATCTAAAGCCGTATTAAGAATTGTACATCTTGGTCTGGATCTTGACAATTACCAAAGTCCATACCGGAAGCTCCTTGCATAGTCACGTCATGCCAGGAGTGTCATTACTGTGATTCATCAGCTCCACAAAGCTGCATATTATCAAGATTAATTCTAACCTATCCAAGATGGCCTTCATCAAAGACATCGCCAGATTACAGGGTGTATCACATTCGTATCTAAAACTGGAACTGATCTTGAATAACCAGCGTTGGTATCCCCATTGATTTCCACCTCACTTGACGTCATCAGCCTGGTGGGATATCCTGGCTGCCAGGATTACTCTGCCGAACCCTCGCAGGGCAGAGGCTGCCGTGGTAACGTCAGCAGTAACGTGGTCAGTATCTGCACCAGTTGGCACTGGCGGTCCTCATGAAGAGTCTCCAGCCACTGCTCACATACTACTGGATAATTACAATCACTGCTATTACTGGTTAATTACCTCAGCTGGTAATTAGATTTACAAACGTGATGTAAACACCATAGTCTGTGTCACACCCTGTTCTCACCATAATACTCCTATTCAAAATTTCCCCCTAGATCAGTTAAGCAAGTCTAGATTACTGGAGAACAGGATGGTAAAGAATTTCAGGGGCTCCTTTCATATAAATATAATACCAATCAATATACGTTATATATTATTGATTTACTTTAACCCTCT
>JAUTBT010084492.1:0-12275 GCA_032361225.1 Lepetodrilus schrolli | reverse complement strand
ATTATTTTATGTTCGATTCACTTTACTATATATTCTTCCACACATCATACAATAAGACAGACACTTGCAAAGAATTATTTAATTTATTCAACTATACGTATTTACAGTACATGGTAAGGGACGTCACTCGTGCCTATACAAATAGTCACGAGTTACAGTCCTTACTAGGAAGTGCATGACGCGATACACCTCGATAATTCTTGATAGTCTTTCATGTGTTCCCTGGTAGCGCAGTTGGTTAGGCGCTCGGCTCAGACACTGTAACTTGCAGGTTGGCGCAGGCTCCGATTCCCGGTTGGATGAAATTTGAGAATGGAATGTTTTCTCAATGTTAAAGATGGGAGAAGAAAACATGAAATAAAAGGGGGGTGCGGGCGGAAATCTTTCCCCAAATACTTCACACTGTGACTACAGTGGAAGTTCCCTGGCCATAAACAGGGCCAAGGCCATAACCAACCTATGAAGTCTATGGGTTTGCAAAAAACGCCTTTAAAATATATTTAGTTGGTAGTCAAATTGAAGCCTAGATGTCGTGCACTCATGGAACACCTTTTCAAGCAACAGAGATTCTGCAGGCCGTTTTTTCTTCTTTATTTTTGTGGGCACATTTGGCGAAACATTCGTGAAAATGTCACTGACATTGGCATGTACAGAGGTAAACACAGGACGGGAAGAACAGCTCGATGAAGGCAGAGACAGATACTTACACGGCGCCATTCCTGAACCCTTTTATAATAGCTAACAACGGCTTATATTGGCCAGACGCTAGCAGACGATTCACATTCTCCATGGAGGCCGCCATATTTGTTGTCAGATGATTACAACTTCACGCAGGAGCGAGTCCTATACTAAACTGGTTTTCAGTACCATATGCACACACACTATGTACCGTACTTATCCTATTATTTCGAACTATCTAATAGTTCGAACACCTAAAATAATTGCAGAAAATAATTTGTCACTTTACTGTCACTTGCAATGAATATTAATATGACCAAAGGCACAACCTTGAATGCTCGCGAAGAAAGTTATATTATACGATTTGTTATATATCAGATGTTATGACATGCACTTAGAATACATATAATCGCTTTTGTACGCTTTTTCACTGCTGTAGGATAGGTAAAATTCCATTGCAGTTTACGTTACATGAATAATCAATTGGTAATGTACGGTATATCTTCTGTTAATTAATGTACCTCATCGCATTAGTTTCGGAAAACCGGTCGTGCTATCCCATGTTTTTTTTATGATGTCACTCACGGAAGAACCATACTGCCCAAGTCCTTATCACGTGGTTTCGCCTGGACTGGTAAACGTCCACGAAGCAAGTACAATTTTACATGGCTTGCGCAAATCGTTCGCGATCAGGAAGCTGGTCCCAAGGAAACTAACTTCCGTTTGGACACGAATTTTAAGTTCCAAGGACTGTGCTTGTGTTTACATTATTCAATGGAGTCCATTTCCTTCCTCGTATAGCCGCGTTATCTATAGTGCGATCTCACACGTCGCTGCGAGACGTTGGCTTCGCTCGCTATAAATATTGTGTTGTTGGAGTGATCCATTTGTAATCGAGGAGCATGTATTATGTACCATAAGTGCATTAGGACTGAACTGTTTTCAATGATAATAATAAGTTGTAAATATCGAGAGCTCTCTAACATTATTAATGATACTAGTACTATGTCACAGCATGGTTTTATCCTGAACGCTACGCATGCATTGCATGACTTGTCTATTCCCGTCCATGCTTGTCAAACAACATTAACTCTCCGACTCGTTTTGGTTTATATATTACATCACATTTGTTACAGAACATGATCAGATGACGAAAAGCATGCAGTTTATTTCTTTTATAACATAATCAATAAGTATGAAGAAAACATCAACAAACAATATAGTATTAATATGATAGGAATTCCATAAAATGTTATTGTAAATCATCAACCAGGGTTCAAACATATTTGTTTGGTTCACCATATATGATACAACGTAATTGTCTGTTGACAACCCGTTATCTAGTGCTTGATTTAATATGAAATGCCCTTTTATTTTCACAGAAAACATGTCAGAAAGAATCTCCTAAGTCTAATTAAAAAGAATTATGACAGAGTTTTTCCAACACAAGTACAATAGCAGACGCCGTCAGCCCTAAGCACATAACGTAGAACGCTGACTGAACGTCAGTCAACGTCAGTATGTACAATGTCGTCTTGTCCACATTGCAATGGGTATCCTTCACGGGGTTCCAGCGGCGCCACCATACGTCAAATAGTCCTTCGTCCGCCATCCACGACAACCTGTACAATATGACAGACGATAGGAAAACTGATCAAGTGATCCAGTAGAAACTCTTGTTACCAACACCTACTTGCATGTGTAGTAGTTCGACATTTAATATGACGACCACCTCTCAACCATTAGCTGTTTTTGTAACGGCACACTATGCAAGAAGCCATATTATTGGCTGATATCATTGTTCACTGAAGGTAATTGGTACAAACACTCAAATTAAGAATCGGTTATTATTATTTACGTACGCGTGTTCTATGTCCCGAGCGAGGGGCGAACCTGTGGGCACACCCACCCCGTACTGATGCCAGATGATAGCCTGCCCGACTGCACGTATTCGACAGTCCTGTAGTCGGGCCCGTTCGATCACCCACGCAGTCAAGAATGAGGCGTACTTCTCGTCCTTCACCTTAGCAACGTGGGCCGACTCGTCCCGACCAAGAACCGTGGGATCCGTCTGGTTCCACCGCAGAATGCCATCCCAGGCTAGCTTCATGTCTCCACTCTTCGACATCTACCAACACACGGCAAGCAGGACATGATTTTGGCAATATTTCACTGATAAAATGCCATCCTTTCCTGTGGAGCGCTATCGTGTCCTATTAGTGGAAGAGAGCTTCATTAAAGTTGCATAGAACATGAAAATATGCAAAAGCAAATGTACACCTTTGTTTAAGACCTCTTTAAAGTATAATTCCAGTTAAATAACATTTATACATTATTCTTGTTGCTTTTGCATGTTTTAAACTGTATATATCTCCTTGCAAAATTGCTGCATTTCAATCAAAACATACATTTACAAGAACACGAATGTATCTTGTTTATGTAGCATGTTGTATTTCGAGAGAATATTCTTCGGAATATTTGAACTGCTCCAAATATATTACCCTGAAAATGTGTTCTCGTATGTCTCCAGACACCAACCCCCATTTATAGTCGTCTTGCGTGACCAATTCGTGGAGACTTCTGAAAGGGATATTTTCCTTCTGCACGGCGAACATGGCAACCAGGTTGGCGCTGTATATTGCCACCATAATCACCGAGAAGATCCCCCACGCGAATAACAGTAGGCGGAGTGCCGCAGTCACTGGATGGCGCAACGTCCCTGCGAAGGACATACAAAGAAACCTCGTATAATTAAATTTAGTCATCATCGTGGGTAACGTACGATATCTTTTCACAACATTTTATACTTGCTTTGTATTCATTAACACAAGCTCCCTATAGTAGATGCATTTTACTAGTAAAAAAGAAATGCAACCCACTGGAATACGCTCCAATTAAGCCTGCGTTTAACGAAAGGGTCATACCTGTAGTTAGAGCGTAAACCGAGGTTTACGTCATTTCCTATTACCTGTATGTAACAGCATGGCGCAGGACTGATTTAGGAACTACTTTAAACGCAGGCCAGTGTCCGTGATAAAGCACCTCTGTTATAGAGCGGGCATGTTGCATGTTCCACAGGTTCTGGTTAATAAATGTTATATAGCACTGGACAAAAACAACTCACCCTTACAAAAAAATCAACAACAACAAAAAATACGGATGACATTAACTCTTTTAAGGCTCGATGACTGATAGATCAGTTGACGCCTACCCCCTTAAGCCCAGTGACTGATGGATCAGTTGAATTTTTCACCTCCGTTAAAGCCTGGTGACTGATAGATCAGGTCACCACATGGGTTTCAAATACATGCCCTTTTGTATTTGCATGATATAAATTTGGAGTAACTGCTAGAGTGCTGTTATTTATTCAGTAATTCGTGTGCAAGTGCTTAAAATGACGCAGCTACAGAAACACCATAGGAGGAAAACCCATTGACGTCGACAGGATTTACGTAGCCAGGGCACGCTAATAGGTAACGGGTTAAGAATACAAAATATTTCCCAGATAACATCACGACGTCGACCCGACGACGGTTATGATCGGCATGGTCGCGGTCCGACTTTGCAGACGTTGGCACCGTCGGCCCAACGTCGGGCTAACGTGGTCATGTTGTCTGGGATGTTTATATACATCTATGTCACCCTTCAATAAAGCAGTTCCATACAGATGAAGCAACACCTCTGCAAAAAGCAGAGCTCCATATTTCTGTTTGTTTCGTGTTTCGGAATAATGTCCCTCCCGGTAATACAATAGCGTGGTGAGCAATGAGAGCACTACAAGAGTTCCAAACAGCAAGAGAAACACCAGTTCCTGGAATGGTTTGAAATATGCCTTCCAGTGTTCGTCTGCGTCGTCGTGCAAACGATACATGATGTCGTCTGCTTTGCTGAAGATTGGCGGGTATAGAAAATCCATGACGGTTTCTCGATCCTGGTGGATGGTCAGCGATGCCACAACGAGGTCTACTTCCTGTAGTATATTAGTATCAATATCAATATCAATCAATCAATCAATCAGTCGTTCAATGCGTTTTCTTAAATTTCCTATTGTGGTAGATAAAACAAATGCATACACGCACGCACGCACGCAGATACACGCACATGCACACACATACATACGCAGATACATACACAACCGCACATGTATACATAAATTATTATTATTATTGTTTTACGTCGGGAATATCTCACCCATAGGCGACGACTTATACATAAATACACAAACACTCAGATACACATGCACGCACACACACGCACACGCACACGCACACACACACACAAACACAACCACAGAGAGAGAGCGCGCGTGTGTGTGTGTGTGCTTGTGTGTGTGAGGGAGAAAGAGAGAGAGAGAGGAACCCAGAAAGAGGTAGAGGGAATGAGAAAGAGAAAGAGAAAGAGAGAGACAGCAATCTTACAAACTAACCTAATCACGATGTGGCGACTCTTCATACCCAGTAGTTATTTAAAACTTACAATTATGTCTCGTATCTGTCTTTTATACGGCAAGTATAGGCTACTATTAATATTACCTATGCCAGATAACTGAATAAATAAAGCACATACTATAAGTCAGTAAGCATTTTCCACACAAACTAGGATATTAAATATATTATCAATCACATCAGGGCACTGATTTCACCTTGGTTTATATTTGTGCATCCACGTTAGATGTTCGGAGACCGTGGCTAACAGGACACCTAACTTCTTTTTTTTTGCTGTGAATATATATTTAATATCCAAGTTTGTGTGTAAATTGCTTATTGACTATAGTATATGCTTTTATTTATATCAATTCTATGATAATGAAATATTTTGTAATTTTACGCATTAAACAAACAATGGTGTACGACAATTGAGTACCCGTCTTTGTAGTTGTCCAACCATTCCATCCCAACTTCCATTGACGAGATTACCCCAGCTATTATCGGTGGGATATGCCATCCGGACACTGTAGAGAAATACTGAGCGTTATAATATACGCACGCATACGAAAGCATTGTATTTGCAATCAGATAGAGCAACCTAAAAGTGCAGTGAGTCACACCGATTACGATTACGATAACGATAACGATATTTTTTAGAAAATGAAATAGAAATAATTAATCTGGATGTGGTTTTGTCAGTTTTCGGCAAAAGGAAACTTTCAACACTCGCAACTCCCAGTGTTGAAGTAAATCTGTACAGAGCTGATTGCACCGGTACAGGAAACTAACCACTATTACTTAATATTCAAATTCTGATAGTATGTTAGGAATATGTTGGCAATGTAATAGACTGAACCGCAAAAGAAACGTAATTTTTAATACAAGTTAAGAAATATACTGAAACTTCAAATACATATGACGTTTCTTTTGCGGTTCAGTATCTTTATAGAAAGCACCTGAAGTTGAGAGCTTTGGCCAGACCTTCAATGATGTCTATCATGTAACCTTTGAGCTTTCCATCAGGGCTCTTCATCAGAAACGGCCCATGCTGAAAGATGATATAATTATAGCCCAATTCACATGTTTCATTAAATACTATTAAAGTTGAGAGTGATGCCCATTTTAGTTGCCCATTATTTTCCACGGTGAACCCGAGTATTTATTCAGGAAACGGAAATCACGACTATCTTATTAACAGTCGTGTATAGTCTGGTCGTTAAAGGGATGTACCGGGAACAAACAAAAAAGACATATTTGGTATCAAAAGAAGGGCAATTTTATGATCTGCAAGATCAAGGAGACAACTCCCTTTTGATCATATTTGGGGAACCAGTTTTACAGCACGATTAATCCAGCATTGTAAATAGCGTTGTGTCCGAGCTAAGACTGTACAACACTACACATATTTTATTCGATAATATAGCAACAAGCAGTTACACCACAGCCCACTTTTCCCGGTGCTACAGGGGAATTCTTGCAGATGCCTTTCATTTGCGGTGCATATACTTCCGAAGACCATTATGTATAAAACAAACTTATTATGTATGCATACATACAGCTACGTCAAAACGAATAGCTCCGTTTTCATTTCAATGTTCCCTAATTAATATCCAGGTCACGAAATGGTCGTATTGTAGACTGTGCGAAATGGTCGTACTGTAGACTGTGCGTAAATCGAGGTTTACGTCATTTCCTGCCCAGATTTACGCTTGAACGGCAGTACGATCCTGTCATGAATCGCATGCCAGGATCCTGCGATTCACGAAAGGGTCGTACATACGTGATCGTATTCCTGAAGGTTTATGCCATGGCCGTAAATGATAGCACTTCGATAGCCTCGGGATACCCATTGACCTCTGCCATCCTCGAAGCGCCGACCATAATTGCTACTGAACATCCGTCAAATACCCTGGGATATATGTTTATTCGGAACTCAGTTTTGGGCCGGCGAGGCTTGGATGAATTATTGATATAGTTAATGCATATAAGCATATATGCCAGGGTATTTGACGGATATTAAGTTGTCATAATGGCCGGTGTTTCCAGGATGGACCTCTGCATGGTACGAGCTTTCCGTGAAGCGCAGACAAGATGACAAGGTGTTCATACCTCAATGGAACCCACAACGAGATTCCGGTTGTTGAAGCCATACTGGGTGTTTGGAAACACGGACTGGAGGATGTTTCTTTTTCTGGTCACGTTATAGACATCTCTGGTAAACCGTCGTCTTCCGTTGGTTATCGTAATCAGTTGAAACATATACTTGCACGTCTGGAACATTACTTACAGTAGCACAAAGGGTAGACAGGTTCTTTGGAATGTGACATTATTTTCGTTAATGTAATCGAAAGTGTTAGCTTTCTGACAGCCAGTTGTGAATGGGTACCAGGTAGGATGAGATGGAGTTGTGAATGTTACGCAATATACATGTACACATTATTATTATTCTTAGTAGTAGTAGTAATAGTAGTAGTAGTAGTAGTAGTAGTAGTTAGTACTAGCAGTAGTAGTAGTAGTAGTCTTTTAAATATACTATGTTTACTGTATACAGCAGATGCTAGTGCCATTGTATTTCCTATGATATTTTTTTTTCATCATTCACAATTAACCTTTCAAATAATTACCACGTGTACCAATAATATACCTGTTCCAAGGTAACCATGACAACGTTCTCCAGATAGCGAACTCCTTGCAGGGTTGTAGTTGGAGGTAGACATATCCCCTCACATGCCACGATCCAAAAAGACTGATGTCCAAAGTCTGTTGTTCTATTTAAGCTGTCGTCCAGTTTATCTACCTGGGAGATATAATAGATTTAGTTTCATATATAATATGTCCTATGTGTCAGTTGATTGGCTAAACATATCATAAACATAGACAAACATATTTGATGTGTATAAAAAACAAACCTCCCACAATCACTCACACACACACACACACACACACACACACACACGCACGCACGCACGCACACACACAAGACACACAGACGTCTGAATCTGATGGTATAATAAATCAATGATTATTTCAAGGTATCAATGCTTATGTCAAACATGAAACATGATAATGCAATTCTCACCCAAGTTAGTAATTGAAACGCCATGGCATAGTCCGCAATAACGACAAATTGCAAGACGGGAAAAGAAATTTGGTGGATTTTGTGAAGAAGAGAAACGGCATTTCTCTCGGAACTGAAGTCAATCGGGTATATTTCGATGTAGACTGGTTTCATGGCAACAGTAGACTGAAGTTCCAGCGTTAACACGGATACACTGCTGACTGAAATAATAAGAATTTCATGATAATATATCTATCACAAAATTCATTATTTAAATCAATTATTCAAATCACTAATAACAACATGGCTGACGCCGTCTGTGTTAAATGAAATTCATACCTTGTTAACAACGATAACATCACGGGAAATTTGCAATAGGAACCGTTTATCTCCTAAATAGACTGTAATAAAGACTGGCTTATGTAGTGCATAGACTAAATAGTGCACCATGGCTGTCATTATAACATTGACACATCACAAACCATTTTAAGCGTGTCCTCGAAATGAAGACTGATTTATTCTCATTTCCTATACAACTGCATACATGCGGAAACACTCAACTAGTACATGTAATCAGTACATTGCTGTAGGTGTATATACATAGCTGATGGTCGCGAATACATCGATAAATAGGTAAGAGATGGCAATAGATAGATCGCATCATCCGTGATGTTAAACTTTCAGATTGGTTCCACTATGCAATTGCATTAAACTCATTACCTTCAATGTCTATAGATAACATACCACTCAGCTGTATGGTACCCGTCGGGCTTTATGTCTGTTTGACCGCGCCGTTGTGACGTGTTGGTCGGTATCTCCGTAAAAGTACGCACAAATTATATGTTGTATGGAGAAACAGGTAAAATGCCTATTGACTATTCTATTAAGACGTGAATGGTTGCATATTGGTTTAAATTATTTTCAAGTACAAATAATACGAAATTGTCAACAGTCTGCTACAATATTTTATACCATCAGCATGTCCATAATGGTTATATACATCCAGCTGGCTGTCATATATTAAGAAAAAAATTTACACTTGTGGAATTAACTATGCTTTGGAATAATCAAAGTGTGCGCAGTAAACATTGGTTGTTAACAACAGTTGAGCGAAGTCTCAAAGATCAGTTTATGCAAAGTTGGCATTGTGATAAAACATTATCATCTAAAGGTAATTTCTATTCCTGTATTAGGCCAGAATTTGGAGTTGAACCGTATTTGTATCTATCTGATAAAATATCACAGACCTTATTAAAATGTAGAACTAGTAATCATTAATTACCTGTAGAAACGAGAAGATGGAAACACTTATCATTTAGAACATGTATGTTCTGTAACTTGGGAATTGGTGACGAATTTCACTATTTATTCATCTATCCTATATTTTGTGTAGAACGTCAACGTTGTATTAAGCAATACTATCGTAAAAATGCAAATTGCTACAAATTCCAACAATTATTCACCTGCAGTCTATGTATGTAAAGATTAACTTAAGTATAGGCCTAAATTTCTGTCATTTATATAAAAAAAATTCTGTTTACGCAGATTTACAATTTTCAATTGTATACCATGTACCATGTACATCTGTGAGTGGTTAGATGGAATACAAGTTGAATTGAATTGAACTGAGTCTTCGGAACGCTGGCAGCGCGCCACAGTTGAAAAACCTGTCTTTTTCGGTCAACCAATCAACTACAGCACTTCCCATGCAGAGAATGAAGCGTAACAGCCCTACGGGTCATATAGCAAAGTGGTATAGTATTCATTGTGATACAAACGATAGATTGTATACTCCTCAGAGTTGAGAAGGTACATGAGTACATACTGATCCAATGACCGTGGCTATAATAGTGTAGCGCTTTTAGCATGGTCTATCGCGATATAAATTATTATTATATTATTATTATCATTATTTATTATTATTATTGTTGTTATTATTATTTATAAAATTATCATTGTTATTATTATTATTATTATTATTATTATTATGCATGAAGTTCACTCACCAAACAGGGGATGATATAGAACTATGACGTTCATCCATTTCAGTTGATCCACAATTTGTAACACCATAGAGACAATGGCAGTCGAGTTTGGAAACGAGGGCGGGAGTCCTTCTGGTAAAAGAAGGTTAACAGTTGGGTTTATGAAAGTGCCAAAGTTCACTAACGGCGGTTACATAAGTAATGGGGTGGGTGGTAGCGCAGTGGTAGAAGGTTGCACTTGATATGATACAATATTATGATATATAAATATTTGTATAGCGCAAAAATTATCAGGTACGCTTTGTAAGTCTGAGTAAACAGGAAAAGTGTCCGTAGGCAGACGCAGGAACTGTCTAGTTCTCAAATACCTATTTGAACAACATGTGTTTAAGTCAGGTTATCAAATCACAGGATTCATTTGTTGAACGAAATTCCAACGGGAGATTGTTCCAAATTCAGAGACCAGCAGTCTGGAAACATCTGCCACCAAAGCCTCAAGGCTCCGGGTTCAAATACGTTCCCAGGGCCCCGGTATCGATGTTCGCGAAAGTTACCTTTCCGCTGCAATTATGTGAGGATGCGCTTGTCGGTTTAGGACAGTAGGAAACTTTTTATGCTGTAACAGACCAAGGATGATAACTGCATTGCTACGGTACAGACAACGAATACTTTCGCGAACATTGATGGCGGGCGGTGAAGTCCAAACGTTCTACCATGGTGCTACCACCTACTCCGTAGTAATTATACTTACCTGTACGCTTAGCTGCATTTTGATTACTAATATTTGTCTTGTTCACGTGGCAACATGCGAACACAGTTAGGAGGCAACACCACAGGTGTACTATCCGATAAAAACACACCCAATTCTTCATTATCACAAATGGGTGAAAGATTCCAAGGGCGACGTTAAACTCGACAATCACTCATTCACTCACTATCACACCATGAGCAAAGAACTTGAAGATCTTCACTTTGGTATGCTAATGCGGTCTTCTAGCCGGTAGAAGCTGTTCAAGCTGCCCAATCGAGCGCACTTTAGTATGCTAGTATGCAGCTTTGAGAGTTTGTAGAATACATTACACGTCTGCTAGTCGGTAGAAACGCAACCATTTCATTATTACCACATGAAGATCTTCACTTTGGTATGCTCGTATGCAGTCTTAACTTGAGAGTTTGTAGAAAACACCACATGTCTGCTAGCCGATAGAAAGACATTATCAACCATTTCATCACTACCACACGAAGCGATCAACTTTACAATGGTAGACTAGTCTCACAGATGAGGCCCCTCTCAATAACAACATAACGTCAATGTTTGGACGTCATGATTGTCGCCCTCTTAGAGTAAACCGCACTGATCCAGAATACTGGCTATCTACACTGTAGTATACTATGCATGTATATGCACTAACAATGCAATCTTGCGCATTTTTATTGAACAGATTACAATTAATATTAAGAAGAATCCATAGGGACTATATCCGGTGCATCAGTTATTCGTGACATGCCTGGATTCATCAGACTCTTGGCTGCGGTAAGCTGTACTTTTATATTAATCTGTTTTTATCGATTATACTAATGACCAGTGCCATAATGTCTACACTACTACTGCTCACGTGGTCTCCACTGGAGCAGGGTATCTCTCGTATCCACTATGAGACCATAGCGCTCTCGTACGTGCACGATCCCATGTTACGAGAGTCCTTATGGCCTCGTAATAAATAAGAGAGCTTCGTGAAACGATACCCTAGAATATACGTGTACGTATGTAACAGAAGATCATCCGATCCTGGGATTGGAACCCGAGTTGCTGGATTGCGAGTCCAACGCTCTACCGACTTAGCCGAAGGGGGGTAACCCCATATCAAGATGTATTCAAACTATGCCAGTGGGCCTGGACAGACTTCTGTCCCTTGATGCCATCCAGGTTGGTGTTAGGTGAAATACGCGCATATACAAATTACGGCTCGCTGGCGAGTTCGTATGCATCAAATATTCTTAGAAAATATCTAAATAACACTTAACATCTTAATTTACTTTAATTTAATATGCATGTACAAATTTGTGCATGTATAAATGAGCAGGTTGCCAACTAGTACTTTGTGTATAATTTGTTAAATTCGGGTA
>JAUTBT010084491.1:0-12275 GCA_032361225.1 Lepetodrilus schrolli | reverse complement strand
TCTTACGCAGTCTACACAATTGCACATAGAACTAGAAACTGTTAAAAGTCCATTTGTCAATCAATCATGAAATGTACATAGACGTGCGGCCATTCACACGTGTGGTATAATGCTTCCTATGCACATTGCATTGTACATTAGCATAATGAATGACAACAGTGTCAATATCGTCTTGTTGATTTCAGTCACGGCTTGTCACGTTGAAGTCTCATCCCAGCGGTATAATATCAATGAGTGTCTCGAGGCGCACACACGACGGTCTAGCTCTGCCGTGTGTATATTTAAGTAATTCTAAGAGGTCAATTACAAAATATGCAATTGAATATATATTTGCTTTGTGATTAGGTTCACTTTAAGTAAACTATCATGACGCACGGAGTGTATTATAGTTGTACAAAACATATATCATATATGGTTATTTCCAGATATTTACACGCACTCAATACATGTAGAACTATCTCCATGTTATGGGGACCTGCCATCAGTCAATTACATTATACACTCCCACTTGCTTGTCTCGTTGATAAATGTAAAATTCAACGTTTTGTCATGAAAGCAGTTGGTATTTCATTGAAAGAAAGGGCACCACGACCTTCATACCGGCTTGTCTATGATATTAGGTGACACACTACTTCTGTGGTATGTCTATGACATATGGTGACATACTATTTCTGTGGTATGTATATGCCATTATATGGTGACACACTATTTCGGTGGTATACATGTGACATTATAGGGTGACATACTATTACTGTGGTATGTCTATGACATATGGTGACATACTATTTATGTGGTATGTCTTTGACATTATAGGGTGACATACGATTTCAAATTTCAAGCTCAAATTTTATATGTGATTTGTGAACCAAATTTATAGTTGAGCATGAAATCGTTTCATAATCTCTAGACCTTTCTACGGTGGTATGTTCCCTTTCTAGGCGACTGTCAAAGCAGGGGTTTTGGTCCGTTTTCAAGAAAACATAAAGAAAACTGGGCTCTGACACCCATGTAAATTATGAATTGAAAAGATCACAGGCTCTATTTCAAAGAACACGACTATGGTATCTATTTCCAATTGTCTTTGTAAATGGTAATTATTGGCCCCTTGAATTATCCCAGTTATATTCGTAGTCAGATGTCTAGTCTAGAACGTCCTTGATAGGGAGAACAGTACGTCAATGCTGTCATTAAGGAGGCGTCAAGACAAATTGTAGGCAAACACATTGTTCGATGACTATTTGTTGTAGCGTCTTTATTAGATTCTCTTACAATGCTTTATTTCATAGTAGACGTATATTAAACAGTAACTCCAGTCAAATTAATTATTTCATGAATATGAAAATGCCAGATGAAATATTATAATTATATTATAAATATATTTTAAAATACGGACTCTGATAATAATACTTTTGATATTATTATTGGATATATTACTTGCTTGGATTAGTTGTGACTTTATAAACTAGAAATGATAATAGGGGAGTATATTATTCAGACAGTAAGTAGTAGACATAATAGTAGAACTGCCATAACTCATAGGGTAATCACATTCCAATGTAGTATACTACCAACACAGAGGCGCCAAGGCGCTTAGGTTAATGTTTACAATTATGGTTTAGAAAATCCCGATCAGCCCTACTGCCACGGTGAGACTAGTGTCACAACACGGATTCCGGTAACGTTAACGCCGGCCAAACGAGGATACCTAACGCACTTTAAGTAGTTCCGGTTGTCATCAGAAAGTGTTTCAAGACCAGACAAGCTTCTTTCTTTGTCATACTTCACCAGTTATCTTCCTTCTTTGTCAGGGGACACATCCCAATTGAAACCCCTTCAAACGCCACGAATACCACCTGAAGGTGCATGTCTCCATAGGATACAAACGGCTTGAGACTGCATACGTTCTTTATGACTTAGTTCGAACACGAGCGTTTCGGAAATCTTGTCAAATACTTCGGATGACGATGTATGCAATGCAAATCTTTGTATTTACCGTATTTATAATTTTATAGAGTTCTAATGACTTGTTTTATGAAAAGCATCCAGCTAACTTCTTACTGAAAAAGAAATGCGGACCAATTCCATATAAATAACGCCAAAACTCACCGTAGGATTGTTCTCAAGGCCGTTTGTAAACGTAGCACAATATAGGCCTATATCAGCTGGGCAGTCTATTGTATTTACTGTACACAAATAAACACACACACACACGCACACACACACACACACACACACACACACACACACACACACACACACACACAGACACAAACACACACGTGCTCACGACCCTAGACACAACAAGGCCAGAGTGGCATATTTCATGCCCAAACATCTTGAAATAGCCCTGTTTACAGCAATCAAGAGTAAAATCAGGTACATACACGACCACTCAGAGAAGCCAGCAGGCTCTATATCCAGGAAGTCTATATAGAATATCCGATAAGCAATAACTCGATAACATTGATGGATAAGAAACAATAAAAATGTTATTAGATAAAATAATTATCGTGAAGGGGAAATAAGGTCTTGATTTAAAGAACGGCATTGCATTTCGCTTTAAGGATAGCATAAGAACCGCAGATACAAAACTAAAGAGAAAATTCAAATAACGCACAATGGAAATTGTGAAATAAAACTTGAATACACATGTAGATAATCGTATCTCTTTATATGAATGTCTATCTGCCTCTCTCTCTCTCTCTCTCTCTCTCTCTCTCCCCCTCCTTTCCTCTCTCTGGCGGCATGAGCGGTACTAAGTACATAGACCAATATTCAAAATTTGACCAAAATAACTATACCATTACCACCAACAGTAACACAGTAAGAATACAAACGTAATCAATAATTGCTCCCCTTCTACTGAACTTCGTACACAAATATCGGCGTAGCTAAGGCGTGTACATACCCTGAGGTAAATGCTTTTAAACAAGCACTGTCTCGATAATTGACACTGGGTTTATGGACTAATATTAAGCCATCACAACGTCGGGATGCCAACGTTGTCGAACAGCTGCTTTTAACGGAATGACGGACACCTATTTACACAACTCTCTAGCATGCGGTTCTATATCCCCCGTCGATCAGCATTGTATATAGATAACCTCTTGCTGGTTACACGCGCTAATTCGTCACATTTAAAGAAACACACAAAGTGGCAATTCGGTTTAGGATTAATATGCCCTCTTGTAAATAACTAATTATCATCCTCATTCGAAGGCTATATTAGACCTCTGACTAATTTAGTATACCAGGAACTTGGTTTATATATTTCGCCAGGAAATTGACGATAGGTTGATAATATCGAGGTCATGTGTGTGCAAGAAGATAATGTTCCTTCCAATATGGATATAGCTGTTCAATGTGTATATCTTATATGTGTAAGGCGAATTTAGACATGCATGTACTTCTGCATCAAATACGACTAATTTCTCACTGTAAACATCTGTCGTTACACCCAGCAACATTTGTTCCAAGTATTTTTGCATTAACGGTGTAACGCCGAATTGCTCCTTCCATTCAAAATATCCCGGGAACACGGTAGGGGTTTGTTATTAAATTGCTAGCTGTATATTGATTACTATTGCTGTGATTGACAGATTGAATTAGATGAGAGACCATGTTATAAGCTTGTATCAAAAATGCAGGATTAAGTCCTCTACGTGAAGTCTTCAGACACTAGACATCAGACACATCAGACATCGGACACAAACCCACCGGTTGTGGTTACATGCCCGTATGTAAACTAAGACCTCTCCGTGTTCCTTGGCTTATATGATATTAACCTAACAACTGATGGCAGTGCCGATAACTGTTGACATGTAGTCGTCTTCACCTGTGAAATCGATTACACTTGTTACACAAAGTTATTAACAGTACTATTATCTGTGTAACGGTGTTATCGGTTGTGTTTGATGTGTAGTCATACATGCCAATAGAATAATATTGCTAATTATCAGATTATATTAATATAGTAGTTAATATCATATTTATTATATTACACTGCACATTCCAATATGCACCACATCTAACATGTATGTCAACCATGTATTATCAAATTGAAAGACGCTATTTCGGAGGCTTTAACAGAAACAACAGAAATAATTCGGATAACACCCGCAACACTCGTATGTCGACAGCAAATCGAATTTAAACGGGGTGATTTCTTTTGCATCCGCTACTTACAATTTTGATCGGATATGTGACGCCTCCAAGTCGATATGCGAGCTTTTCCATCTGATATGATACGAGCTTTTCCGTGTGCTATTCCTACTGATTTTGAGTGTTTAAAAAGAAATTGCAACAGAAAGAAAGGCCTTTTATGCACGCCCGTGAGAAACCTCTGACTAAATTGGATTCAAGGCTCAAACGATTTGCCCTGAAATTTACATGCACGTACATTGTTAATCAAGGTTCGATAAACTCCTGACCTGTACACGATGTCAGTTTAAGTATAGTCTTCCGACTGCAGCTAGACGAGGATGCTAATAGCCTCAGCACCCACTGACGTTTATCGCTTGGAATTCACTAGCGATCGTTCACTGCGGGTTTATAACAGGGGTTATGCTATTCTAATTAGGTGTCTCTTGAAACAGCAATGACGACAGTGTTTTGTGTAAAGTTTAATGACCCAACCTCCCTTTCCCCCCTCGCCCAAAACTACGTGATCTTGGTAGGTTACATTAGTCTACCTTGTAATGAAAACATTAATTTTTTCCCTACTGAAAGAGGAATTTAAATTAATTTTGATTAAAAAAACACATTCCGTTTTGTCTAGAAAATAACTTGATACTTAGGACGTCAACCTTGTAATAGTATTACGCATAACCTACCGTATGACCGTTTTCGTTTTATTAGTACACAGTGTTTTATAACAACCGTGTTGGTATCACATAAAGGTGTATTTCAGGGGTAATATATAGATCTCAAGTGGTAAAGCTCCGCAATAAAACATTTAACTAGAATTCGTAGTTTACCAAAGCAAATCCAAGATTCTATAAAACAATATAAAGCAACATTAAAAGTAGGCCCCTAATGCATCTAAAACGCATTATGTAAAAAGCAAAATATTTAATTTCGAAAGCCAATAAACATTTTCAATTTAGACAGATTTATGTCGTATTGTATGTTGTACATGCTTAGTACATGTCACATGGTGCATGCTTTACGTCGCTGATCACGTGACAACCAGGATGTACACCGAAGAGCAGGTGTATGGCTGCTATTTAACATGGCGTCTGATGCCAACACGTGATAACAACAATCTAAAATATTCAATAATATAGAGATTGCAACATCTCTGACATCAGATAACTATTAGAGATTGCAACATCTCTGACATCAGATATAAATTAGAGATAAAACTTCTGATCTTGGCGCATGCATGTTATCGCATTATATTCATATTATAGTTTAATTTAATTTGAGTCATATCGTGCTATAACGGGGTGGTTTTAAAATGAAGATTGTACATGCTCATACTCATATCTCCAAACAGTGGCTTTTACACATTGTCACTGTTTGTTGATAAAGATATGGTGGTGTTTTAAATAAGTGTGAACATTAGGTGATAGCACAGTGCACGATCGTTGAGCTCGAGATCGAACTCGTACCGGGTAACGGCACCAATTTAATCCGCCATGTTAGCTTCCTGATGCGGTCAAGATAGATCCAATATACGCACCCTAGCAGGTCAGGTACCAGTCAGTGATCTATACGTTATGTGCTACATATGTTGCAGGTTTCCTGCCACCGTAAACTGAAAGTCATTTCGGAACAAGGCATCAACTATTTGAAGTATTGTCTCTTAGGTATGGGTAATAACCCAATAGTTAGTATCGCGACATATTTACTCTTAACCTAGCGAGTTATATTTGAATATTACTTGAACAGTAATAAACAATGAATATGAGTGAAAAAATCGTCAGCGAGACACTTACGATTTTTCATCAAGATAGATGAGACAAAGTCAATTATGCGCGGAAGTGTGTCTTTAACATACACGTGTACAGTATGAGGTCAGTTGTTAGGACCTAGAGCACCACATTGCTAAAAGTGGGTCGAGGAGTAAAATGCAATCATGTAGCTTTGTATAGATTGTGTTTGTTTCTGTGCTTATCATGGTGAGACAATTGGGTTAACTGCCTTGACCAAGGATACGCTCATTGCGCGAGGGAGACGTGAACCCAAAGCTTGAAAATGTCGATGAGTTGGAACATACCTGTACTATACTTACATGAGCATGTATTACATTCATGTAGTTGCTACGGGTTCTTCTCCTACAATAAACTCATCACCCGTTTCGCTTTACCTACATTCAAAACTTAAATTAATTAGCATGTATTAATTAATTGTTACATCTGATAACCGGTGCATGTACCAGTCTTTAAGTGCGCGTTCATCTCACCTCTAACGACCTACATGTACGTCTAACTGTGCTAATCGCAATGTCTCGTGATATAAAGATATCACTGCTTGTCAATTCCGTCTGGCAAACACCGGTGTAAACTGCCTGTAGATTAAAAATACATAATCGTCAACGGATCGTAAACTATTATAACGTCTCGATCTTTGCAGTACACATTTCAGGTGTGAAATTAATTATCGTTTTGTAATTGAGCGATATTTAATTGGCGAAAAGAGACAAGACATACTGGTCAATAATTGATTAGGTGCGTGTCGAGTGCCGATTTTATTCGTTGGGTGTAACACATTCGCGAGACAAGTCAATTGAAACAACAAGAAAATGGTTTAATAACTAAAATTGGTCTGTTGTATAGGCAGTGAGTACTGAGTGACCCGGGCTGAAAAAGAAAACGGGGTAAAAAAAAAAACGGGTGCAGAGAATCAGGTCACGTTGTAATTGACATCTCTCGACATAAGAAAACAATCTATCAACAGGAAAAGATTATTACGATCAAAATACACAAATAACAGAAAACCCAAATTAATTTGCAATGCAAATATGGCAAACATGTACTACTACTACTACTACTACTACTACTACTACTACTACTACTACTACTACTACTACTACTACTACTATACTACTACTACTAGTAATAGTAATAGTAATAATAATAATAAATAATAATAATAATAATAATAATAATAATAATAATAATAATGCAACCTGGTTACAATAATAATATTGTGTGTGATATATCACACTAGACTCCATGTATATATACAATCCACAAAGCATTACCCAGGTCAATGGATCAGTGTGCAGTCACTTTCATTCTCAACTTTATTCATCAATGTTTTTTCGTTTGTTCTTGTAATGGTCCTTTGGAGAATAGTAAAATGTCACTCATGCTGAAATATCAATATTTATTAAGATGAATGTTAGCTCATATCTAGATTTTTTTTTTTATGCTTTGACTTAATCTCCCTTTATAATCTGCTGTAATGCCACACATTATGTTATAAGCATGTTATCTATACTCAACACAATAAATTAAGGACCAGATTTTTTTCTTTTGAGAAGCTTTTTACCAATTTTTGGAACTCGGCTTGAGGAATCTGGTGCCATTCTTCTTCCAGCATATCTTCAATTTCTTTAAGAGTACCTGTAGTTTGTAGACATTTGGAAATTCTTCATTGTTAAAATACTGCAATGCTAAATTTATATGTCCAGAAGAAGTTTTTTTGAGAATATAACATTAGCTACTGACCAGTCGTTGATATGAACTACATTGTAAACAGTATTGATAGTACAAGTCTGGAGTAACTCTTCTCTTTATGTCTCTGGCTTGAAGCTAAGCAGGCAATTTAATAGTCGGCTCTGTAAATGCTATTGTACAGACATGGGTATATGCTAGGAAGTGTTACCTGGCCGTGTTAGAGCAACTCTCACATGCATATTTGACCATTTGTAAGTTTTGTCTAAATAACATACATATTTTCAATATTACTTTGTTGAAATTTCACATTCATACTCTGCACATGATAAAGGAAATTCTGTGTTTCAAAACTATGTTATTTTCATTGTCAGAGGGACTATTCATTTATATACAAAATGAACTGCTGCAAGATAACTCTTATAGTATATAAGTATAATATAATTATATAATTATATATAGTATGTAACTATATAGTATGTAATAAGTGGTTAATTTAATTTAATTTTATGGACAGCAATGACTTCTCCCTAGTGTCTCCATTAGAGATGTGATGTCTTTATATTGTCCGTGAGATAGTTGCTTTAATTAAGCACAAATTCACACAGATCCGACCTCAAGAAACTATTATTTGTACTATTGTTTGAGATTGGAAACTATTGTTTGAGATTGGAAAATATTTTTGAGTTTGGAAACTATTGATTGGAAACTATTGTTTGAGATTGGAAAATTGTTTGAGATTGGAAAATATTGTTTGAGATTGGAAACTATTGTTTGAGATTGGAAAATATTGTTTGGGATTGGAAACTATTGTTTGAGATTGGAAACCATTGTTTGAGATTGGAAACTATTGTTTGAGATTGGAAACTATTGTTTGAGTTTGGAAACTATTGTTTTTACTATTGTTTAACATTTTGAAACTATTGTTTTCCAGGAGTTGGAGATGAATAGAGGCGATGGGAAGAGAGGAAGATTAAACAGTGATGAGTTTATTTCTCTCTTCAAAGAAATCTCAACTCGCCCAGAGATATATTTTCTTCTTGTTCGGTAAGTGAGACGCCATCCATGCTGGCCTGAGCTCTCCTCTAAATCTAAGAAATGGCGTAACTCTAAGAACGTAAATCTAAGAAACGGCGTAACTCTAAGAAATGGCATTGCTCTCAGAAATGGCATAAAGAAATGGTGTAACTGTAAGAAACGGCTTTACTCTAGGAAACAGCTTAACTCTAACAAACGGTGTAACTCTATAACAAACTGTGTAACTCTAACAAACGACATCTCTAAGGTAACCGTAACTCTAACCGTAGCCATAGACTACATAATTGCCAATGTGTAAGTTACGGTTACCTTAGAGCACAGGAGAACCATGGCATACTTGGTAGCAATGGTGAAATGCTGAATTGTTTCATTATTAATGTGCTTAGCAACCATGGAAATAATATTTGTTGCCAATTTTGTGCATTGGCCTATGGCCTATGCGCATAGGTTTACAGGTTTCAATGCCTCAGGGACGTAATAGAAATGTGATTTTGATTACAGACACAAGTGGCATTATTCGATTTCTGTAGATGGCGGCCATTTTGATACCATGAAGGCTGTTTACCAGCATTCATTTCTAATTGCTTATTGTGCTTCATATGGAACTTATTCAGATAATGTATTGTGCTAATGGTTCTGATTGGTCGACCGTGATCGGGCCCCGAGATCACGAATTATTTTTAGTACGATTTAGCTTGTTTTCGTACTCAAAACAGTTTTGTAATCTCTGGGCCTGGTTAATCTGTTATCGTTATGGGTTTCAAAACAGTTCATATTTCACCTTTCTGTAATTTATACTTTTGATAATGCCATTGTTTATTTCAGACAAATTATGATTATGACATTTATGACACATTTGTTTGTTGATTGTGATTTCACTTACAGGTATATATGTATGTGTGTGTGTGTGTGCGTGTGTGTCTGTGTCTGTATGTGTGTGTGTGTGTATCTGTTTGTGTGTGTGTGTGTGTGTGTGTGTGTGCATGCATGTGTGTGTGTGTTCGTGCATGTGTTTGTCGCTGATATTCTATTATTTTTTCTCCCAGGTATGCAAGCAATGCAAACTACATGTCGACAGATGACTTGTTACTATTTTTAGAAGCTGAACAAGGGGTAAGTTAATTAATTTCTGTAATTTCATTTTTTTTACAAGCATGAAATGTTTTTGCCATGTCTAAGGATCTATATAAATGAGCTGTTTAGACTGTGGCAGTGTTAGGCATCAAACTGCTAGAATGGATGTATCTATGTAAATGTGCTGTTTAGACTGTGGCAGTGTCAGGCATCAAACTGCTAGAATGGATGTATCTGTCAGATCTGTTTACCATTACACCATTATGCCATATGAAGGTAATTTACGTTCTTTAAAACGGCCAGAATATGATTTTTGATACTGAGACATTTGGGGTTTTTTCATTTCCAACTCCCAATTGGAAGGGAATTTACATATGCGCATTTATCGTGTGCATGTTTTCCATCTTCTGCCTTCGTTATTTTTTAGGTAGTACAAGGGGCAAGGGGTGGGTGGTAGCGCAGTGGTAGAACAGTTGGACTTCGGAGCCAAAGGTTCCAGGTTCAAATCCTGCCCTGGGGGCCCGGCATCAATGTTCGCGAAAGTTACCTTTCTGACGCGATATTGATAGGATGCGATGTCTGTAGAGTGGCAATGCAGTTATTATCCTTGGTCTTGTCAGTACCAGCCGGTGCTAGCAGGTTTAGTGCAACATTCAGCGCTACGGATGTAAAACTGACAAGTCGTGATATAAGTGAAAGAATCTTGAAAGCAACTTTAAACCCCAACTTAAAAAAAAAAAATTAAAAAAATGTAGTACAAAATAAGAAATGGTAGTGTTTTTTGTTTTTAATTCCATAAATTATTTACCGAGCTATGGAAAGTCGCATGAATATGTTTGCCTGCATCTTAACGAGCGGAAGTTCGCCAGCCTTATATTCTAATTAGCGCTGCAGGAAATGTGAAATTACCGAATTGGTATAACTTTTCCTTCAGATGCAAAGAGTTACCAAAGACAAGTGCTTGGATATTATGAACAAATTTGAACCATCCAAAGAAGGTAGACGGAAAGGACAACTGGGCATTGATGGTGAGTTATCTCCCTTGATTTTAGGTCACCTGAACTTCTTTACAGGTGGCTTTCTCACAAGGTTCAAGTATGGTCTTAAAACACAGAAACACCAGCCTAAGACATTACCTGATGCATTTGTATGACAGAAAGGAAAGCAACATTTACAACTTTAAAAAATGAATTAAATCATCTGGTGTAGCTATTCAAATGTACCATTCACAGACAGTATCCTGCCCTTACAATAGAAATCTGATATATACTCAACACAATAAATTAAAGGCCAGCAGATATTTTACGGGGAAGGTTTCTACCAAATTTTGGAGCTTGAGGAATCTGGCACTGTTTTTCTTCCAATGTGTCTGCAAGTTTTTGAAGCATGCCTGGAGCCTGTAGACCTTTGGAATGTTTTATTGTTAAAATAATATAGCCAAGTCTATATGTCCATTAAGGCTATTGGCCCTTATTTAATTTTGTTGAGTATATATTCTGGTAAATGATGTGACAGTGACTAGTAGTCTTTCAGCTGCATTGAGTTTGCACTGGCTACTGATGTTTTAGCTCATCACCTTGTTTTAATACTGTAGCAAGCTTACTAGATTTGAGTTTAGATCAACATGACTGGGAATGAAACAAGATAGTGATACTATACAGACATTCAACGACTTGCTGGCAATTTGCAGGAAATAGTTCAAATATACTAGTGTCTTTTATGTCCTTTGATCAGTTCTAATAGATACATTTTTTTACATCAGTTCTGATAGATTAGATAATATATATTTGATTGGTAAATAATTTTGTACGGACAATGTACTGAGAATAGTACCCCTTTAAACTTATTGGACAATGAAAATAAGCCTTGATGATTACGATGAAATCATAAATCGAGATATCTTTTCTCTTTCACTGCTATGTAAATGTTATTACTTTTTCTATACATTTACGGACATCTTTTCAGATTGGATGCCAAGCTAGTAACCAATAAAGTTCAGTGAGTGACACTGGTTACCGTAATAACGTCTTAATGACATCAGTATGTAGGGAAGGTATTTAGCCTAGCTACCATTGCATGCTTCTCTCTCATGGAGCAGGGCGACCTTGTACTTTTTGGCCAAGGTCGTGATCCTGATGGACGTCCAATTGGGTTCTATTCCCAGAGAGGATCAAGCTGAGATCAAGATCTTGGCTCTGGGAGAGTTGTGTGTAGGCTGCCCGCTTAGGCTTGAATTTAATATTGATCACAAATATTGGATTTCCAAAAATAATATTTCTCCAATGTGTTCATTCATATGCAATCATATCTTGGAGGGGTCGACTATGACACTATGACAAAATCAGTTACATATACGCACACGCACGCACACGCACACACACACACACACACACACACACACACAAAGGGCGGGTGGTAGCGCAGTGGTAGAGCAGTTGGCCAAAGGTTCCAGGTTCAAATCCCTGCCCCGGGGGCCCGGCATCAATGTTCGCGAAAGTTACCTTTCTGATGCGATATTGATAGGATGCGATGTCTGTAGAG
>JAUTBT010084490.1:0-12275 GCA_032361225.1 Lepetodrilus schrolli | reverse complement strand
GCTTGTTAAACATTGCTTGAATGAATTGAAATTCACTGAAAATTTAATACATTTGACACATTGCCTGATTTTAGACACTGACTGTAACATATACACAATGAAGACATACAACATTTCCAATTGGCACTCCCTGGAGTATAGTCAAGCAGGTGCCACCACATTGGTAAAGCATCAGACTTTGGAACTTTAGAACCAAATGTTTAAATCCAATGTGGGGGCCTGACCTCACTGCCCAAATAAGTCACATTCCGAAGCAACCATGATGATGCAATGCTTCCTCCTGCCATAAACTGACAAGCCTTGATTGGAGTGAAATAATCTTGGAAGCAGCTAGCTCTAAACCACAATAATTCAAACTAAACACAAACACTGGATTAGTGCCTTCCATATCCACCACAGTAAAACATTTAAAAATGTGTTAAAAATACTCCACCAATCCCTCTTGCTAGGTCGCTTACCTCAAAGTCCGAGTCGTTAAACTCGTAAGCGATGTTCCAACCGAGCATCAGGAACTTCCTCCTCTCCAGCAGTATGGAGTGGAAGAAGCACAGACAGAAGAGCAGCTTCTTGTACTTGTCCATCTTGTGGCAGCGGTTAAACATGTTCTCAGTCACCAAGTTGTACAGGCGCTTCATGTTGGCCTTTAGACCCTGCAACCAGAAACCATGTCGTTGGTTTTGGAAAAGTTTCATCGACAGCTGCTAAGGAGTTCCTTGTGAAATCTAGACTGATAGCAGCCGACAGAAACATTTTAAAGTCAAAATTAATTACTATAAATACTCTTTCAATTGCAAACCGGAGGCCTGTTGCACAGAACAGTTGTAGTTGTAACTCACATCTTTGGAACCCACTACAAATTTAACATGACTTGAAGAATGCCTAAATAATGATGTGCACATCACTGGCTAAATTAATTCATCTTTGGTGATTCAGAGTTAAAAGTTAACACTAACAGTCTTGAAGAATGCCCGAATCAGTGGGTGTCTTCGAAACCCCATTCTCGAGTTGACTCGACATGAGAACGGGGTTTCGAACATCGAAAACCAACACGCGAACGCCGTTCGTGAACGAGATTTTCGCTCCCCACTTTTTGGCGGGTTGGTGGAGGATCGAACAAGATCACACTCGGCACGCATGCGAGTGTTCGCAACCGGGAACACGAGATCACAGTTCTCAGGTAACACGAGAACAGGGCTTCGAATACGCCCAGTAAGTCTGTATATCAATTTGCATTTGATGGTTCTGTGGTCAATGTTAACACTGTACCTTGAAGAATGCCGGAATCATTCATCTGTCGTTAGCTGGCAAGAAGAAAACTCACCTTTGGTGGTTCAGTGGTCATCTTGATGCCCTGCTGCAGAATGGATATGGGGAACTCTGGATGCGGAGAGCTGCTGAGCCACAGCCTGAACTCAGGATGTGGCTCTTCTATCTGCAGCTGTTCCACCAGCTTGTCCAGCTGTGGCATCCAGCTGAGAGACAGATGACAGTTGGCCAGGAACACCCAGTTGCCCTGGCAACAAAACAGACATATGTGTAGTAAGAACATGACAGGGCTAGTGAGAAGCAGACGGTGATGATTGAGGACAAGATAAAAATGAGGAATTTGATTTTTAGAGGAAAAATATCTGGAGGCTTAATTGCTTCATTGAAATTCACTTCAATTTACTTCCACAAGTATTGCTACAAAATGCCATGTAATTAGCTATAGCAGAGTTAGCCCATAACATATTCGGTTGAGTTAATGATAGATGCACTAGAAGATATTTCCATGTTCAGACAGTGAAATATTAATATCCAACTCAAAAGATCTAATAGACTTACTTCTTTAACTCCCTCTTTGATCATCCTGGTGGCGATAGGAGCCTGACCTTGACCCAAGGAGAGAGCATGGAATCTTGAGGCCATGCCGCTTTTCTCGGCCAGTTGAAGAAGCGAACTTGTTGGATCCTACATGATGGGGGAAATATATTGATTATTCCTTCATGAAAATCTCTACATTCAGCTTTAGACTCAAACATGAATTGCCAATAATTTTGATACTTCTTGCTGAGGATGGCAAGTATATGACACTATTCATGGTCTACTTCATAGTGTAGCTGTGTATAATATAAGATACTCCTACTGGTCTTTGGCCATAGGCAGACCGCAGCGACATTAAACTCCATAATCACTCACTCAACATTGGTAGACTGTTGTATTCACATTCAGACAACTCGACTCAAATTCCAGGATCATTGGGATCATGTTACAATAAGAATAGAATGGAAATACTTGGGATACATGCATAATGAAATTCATATCCTTTTCTCGAGATATCCAGTAACATTTTCTACACAATTTACTGCTTTGAGGATGGCAATTAATATAAGCATGGTTCTAGGACAGATCGCACAACTCACCACTCCGGCAGACAGGACAAAGATGAGTGGTGTTCGGGTCGTGGAGTCCTCCACGACATGCTGCATGTCCAGGACGGGCGGTTCCACGAACTTCGACCCCAGGTTGTTGACGATGAATGAGGTGGCGCAGAACGACACCCGGTCGGGTCGCAGCGACCTCACGATCAGCATCCTCTGGAGCTCATTGCAGGCGTTGTCCCACTCCCCGGGCAGCGAGGATGTCTCGGGTTCCGGGGACGTGTACCAGATGTTCCAGTCGCGCGGGTACTGCTCGAACGAGGTGATGATACCGTGGAAGTTGGTCAGTTTGTCCAGTTCCGTGATGTTGTCCCAGGCCGTGTCGTTCAGCCAGCCCGTGCAGGGGTTGTCCATCTGGTTGTCCCGGTCAATCACCTGGTCAGCAGAATGAAGATGTGCGACACATAGAAACAATATTAAAATCTGAAAACGGCTACATTTAGAGTGAAGTCTGCTATGCTTCATAGAGTATTGCTACACTAATGCAAATGCTCAGTAAGAAAAAGTCAAGGATGACCCCAAACAAGTTTTATCACTGGAGGATATAGAATAGGGCTGGGAAAATAAATTTGAAGAAACTATTGAGGATTTTCACACATACAGCTTCATGAAGTATAGATCTTGCTACCACAAATGCATCATCATGTTTGAATTCAGCTATTTTCATTTTCTTTTGTTGTAAAAATAACAATGAACCTACCACGCCACCTCTAAGGAAGAAGTTGTATTCATCCATGTTGATTTTCCCAGCATGCTCCAGAATCTGGGCACACATTTGGAAGGAGAACAACAACTTATGACGTTCAAACAGACCACGGCATGTGTATCTATACACGGAATAGGTGTGGTATTCGTTGAGGTTTGTAATTCTCTCCTCCAGTTTGGAGCTGCGCTGACTCTTGTCGATAGATAGGATGAAGAGTTCGATGTATGAGTCCAGAGAAAACTGGTACATGGGGTCTATACGGCCCATGTCATTGAGGACGAAGAACAGAATGGAGGCTCTCTGGGCACATGGTCTATAGCCCTGAAATAGAGAATAACATCTTTAAGATAATTTTGGTTCACATCAAAATAACAATAACTCATATTACTGTGTCTATGTGGATATGATGTAGTATTTAATTAACTCTCTCCAAGCTGATGGCAACTGGAGATACCCTAAAGATCAGTGCCTGTGCCTACCCAAGCAGGGTAAGGGTTTAAGAAGATACTGAAGTTATGCTTTGGAAATACAATCATTATGCTACTTAATAAATATTATAGTGTTATGACTTTGAATTTTCCACTTGAGAAGTCATATTATTGTGTAACAAATAGTTCACATGGAGAAGATTTCACATACAACATCCACTGAGATGATACACAAAGAGCTAGTTGTACCTCTCTGGCTGCGTCAATCTTGGCCTCAGTCTGCTCAGAGATCTGCACTTGTTCGGAGACTTCCTGGGATGTTATCTTGGATGTCTGCAGTGTGTTTACTAGCTGTTCATCATCCAGCAGCGATCCCTTGGTCTCATTCAGGAGTCTGGTCACAGAATAAAACATCCTTATACCATCCATACTAGATCAATTTTGAATTGGGGTTTAGAGTCGCTTTCACGATTCTTTCACTTATATCACGACTTGTCAGTTTAGGGCAGGAGGAAACCCAGAACATCTGTAGTGCTGAATGTTGCAGTAAACCTGCGAGCGTCGGCTGGTACTGACAAGACCAAGGATGATAACTGCATTGCCACTCTACAGACATCGCATCCTATCAATATCGCGTCAGAAAGGTAACTTTCGCGAACATTGATGCCGGGCCCCCGGGGCAGGATTCAAACCTGGAACCTTGGCTCCGAAGTCCAACTGTTCTACCACTGCGCTACCACCCGCCCTCATCAGATTTAGATCACAGATTGCTGCTTATGCTGTTTGAGCTACATTATGAGTTACCTACCTCAGCAGCTACGTGAAAAGCTACTTGAATGAGGAGCTTCATGAGTGAGTGAGTTATTGTCTTATGATACTGCGGGAATGTTTCACCCATACGCAACCCATATGCTACATGAATGAGGAGCTACATGAATGAGGAGCCACATGAAGAGCTACATGAATGAGGAGCTACAAGAGAAGCTACATGAATGAATAGCTACATGAGGAGCTACATGAATGAGGAGCTAAAAGAGGAGCTACACGAATGAGGAGCTACAAGAGGAGAAACATGAATGAAGAGCTACATGAATGAGGAGCTACATGAATGAAGAGCTACATGAAGCATACATGATGAACTGCATGAGCTACATGAGCAGCATGTCCTGTACCAACCTGAGGATCTCGTCCTCACACTCCACCAGCTTCTTCTTGCCAGCCGCGATGCTCCTGACCAGAGAGTCCTTCTGCTCCTCCAGCTCCGGCCGCTCCTTCCTCACCACAATACCCAGCAGCTGGGCGTCCAGACCTGGAGGTATATTACAACAGCCATCAACATGTTGCAATAATAATGATGATGATGATGATGATGATGATGATTGATGATTGATGATTGATGGACGACGACGACGACGACGACGACGATGATGATGATGATGATGATGATAAAATAATAACAATATGATGCTGGACAATGTAGAAAAAAATTTAGCTGCTGGAGCTAGTGCTTCTTTGACTTCTTTGTGAACCATGATGATTATTAGGATAAATATGGGACTAATTTCTCATGTGTGCTTCAAAATTGTTGTCTCCACATGCTGAGAGGCCAAGTTGTACAAGTTAAAAATTATCTAGTACTTGTCAAAGGCATTTCGTGTAAAAACAATAGATTTTTCTAAAATAAATTTTTACATTTTTGGGGTGTCAGGTGTTTATGTTGTTTTTTTTATGTTAAAAAGATCATTACAACAACAACAAAAATAATTAATTGCCATGAAAAATCTTTGATAAAAAGGACTACAATTTAACAAAACAGTTCAAACTGATAAACTACTGGATTTATCTAGAAATTGATTCAAATAGAAACTGTGTACCTTGTTCTTTGACAGCAAAGTTGACAATGGTTGCTTTGGTGGAGATCTCAGGGGTGTAGTGTGGGTTGCTCAATTTAGTGGTGATGTAGAATTTGAACTCAGGGTTGTACTCAATTTCCTTGTCTCCAAGTCTGATCATGAATGCCCCACCTGTCAATCAAAGTCAAATGAAATCAGCAACATGTTGAATTAGTATGCAATTCTTCTGTATCTTTTAAATACAATGGTAATATTGGTTGTTCAACCAGATATGTATAACCAATGGACTTTGAGTAATGTTAATACATATATACAATATACCACTGTATAACTTGAGAATCAGCAATTAAATATGCTGCAAGCATTCTTTAGAGGGTGGATCTAGCATATTAAAAAAAATCTAGCATTTAAAAAAAAAATCATCATTATTGCTATATTATCATTACATTATTATTATTATTATTATAATTAATAATCATACTACTACTACTACTACTACTACTACTACTACTACTACTACTACTAATAATAATAATAATAACAATAATAACAATAATAACAATAATAAATAACTGACACATTCATCTTCCTACTGGATAATAGGATACCTCTGGCTTCTCACAAGATTGCAATTTAAATGTTTATTATTGATATTTCTGAAGCAGAACTCACCAATCTTGATGAGCGACCTGTTGAGGATAGGGTCAAGTGAAGGGTCAAGGGTCTCCTGGACATTCTGTAGCAGGACTGGCAGTCCGAACTGTATAGCACTCTCCAGTGTCCTCATGTAGTCAGACTGCTGCAGGTCGATCACCTTCAAACCCTACACACACACAACAGTTGTCAGTCACAGCGACAGGCAAGACATAGTAAATAGTGACAGGCAAGACACAGTAAATAGTGACAGGCAAGACACAGTAAATAGTGACAGGCAAGACATAGTAAATAGTGACAGGCAAGACATAGTAAATAGTGATAGGCAAGACATAGTAAATAGTAACAGAGGCAGGACATAGTAAATAGTGACAGGCAAGACATAGTAAATAGTGACAGGCAAGACATAGTAAATAGTAACAGAGGCAGGGCATAGTAAATAGTGACAGGCAAGACATAGTAAATAGTGACAGGCAAGACATAGTAAATAGTGACAGTAAATAGTGACAGGCAAGACATAGTAAATAGTGACAGGCAAGACATTATTGTACATTCAATTTACAAATCAAGAAACTGTTGAGGTGACAATGTAAGAGGCTGGAGCAATAATGCAATGCTCATTATTTCCAACATGACATAAAATATATTACAAAAAGTAAACAATAGAAATTTAAATATACAAGTATATTTCGAAATTTCTAAATAAATACATAAATAAATAAATGAATGAATGAATGAATGAATGAATGAATGAAACAAAACAAAAAATAAAAAATAAAAAATAAAAAAAAATATCAGTAATCCATGTATAAAATATTAGACAAATAATTTTTTTTTAAAAACAATAAATAATTAAAAACAAGAACTTAAACAAATTAAATTGAATTATTAATAAATAAAGGGATGAACTAGATGATATTGTTTTGTCTTGCACATGGTTGATTCTGCGTGATGTTAGAAGCACGTACGCACCTGTGAAACCTCCATGTTCTTAATCCACTTGATAGCCTGTCCCTGGGGGTCCACCATCAGCGGCCATCGACTGCCTCGCGTCACGATCACACCGTTCTCCGTGGAGAAGGCGTCGCTAGGCAGGCCCTGGATGTTCCAGTCTCGCACGATGGTGGGCTTGGCCATGAAGTCACAGAAGCTGAAGTCCGGGGCACACGGGATGTCCAGCTTACGTACCTGTAGTAGCAGAGTATATCAGACTTAGTCCCAGTGTTAAAATCATGTCTTGTGAAAATATGGTGAACTTAATTATATTGCGCCAAATCCATGCTTGAATTACTCCAGTATATGGATAAGTGTGCTTTAAATTACTACTTTTATATCTGAAAATAGATAATTAGTATAATAACTTAATGGAAAATTCCTGTAGTATTGTAATAACTAAATCATTTTTGTTTTGTTTTGTTCTTAATAGTTTCTTAATACACCAACCACCAACTACCAAAACATCTTCACTCACTATCAATGTACCATCAGGTCATGTTATTCCAGCAAGCTAGACATTGGTCTTTAATGGAGGGTGAGTTTGAACTTTCCCTCCAACAAAGACCCATGTCTAGCTTGTTGGACTACAGATAATATGAGATTTGCAGATGAACTGTTTATTTAATATATGCCACCTCCTGGTTACTCCTTGGAAAGATGGAGTAAATTTTTCTTCTTTTTAGTTTAATGATTTTTATTTTTTTTTATTTTTTTTTTTAGCAGAAACAAATTTGACTCCAATGTCTTGATAACGACAAGTCCTGGTCTACGTTTCCTGTTGAGAATTCCTCAAACAAGCCCTCCCTTCTACCTCCACACCACTCACATCCTGCATGCACATCCACCTCCATGACACCTTGTTCCCCTCTAGCTGTATCTCTACCAACACCTACCTCATGCATCCACATCTTCTGCACCATCTCGTCTCTGTAGTTAGACAGGAATGGCCCCATGTACGACAGGAAGGCTGCGGCGATCAGACAGTCACCAAGAAGGTAGCCCATCTTCTCCTCCAGTTCCTTAACCGTCTCCTCCCAGCGGATCCTCTCCCCAGCCAGACCGGACACCAGCTTGGACGCACGGTCCAGCATCAATTCTGTGTGCTCTGCCTTTTTCTTCAGCTCCTCCTTCTGTGCCAGCTTCTCGTCATACTGCCGCTTCAGTTCAGCCATCTTGGCCTCCACCTGTGTGCGATGGATGACATGTACCATAATTACCCTAATAATTCCAACAGGAGAAAATAATTAAATTTGCACCTGTTCGAATTATTAGTAAAATACGAAACTTGAAAATGATCGGTGTTCATATTATTAGGGACAACCAAATTAACCAGGCCTAACCAGGCTTAACCAGGCTCCCAAATAAGTCACTAAATTGAGCCTTGTTAAAGTACAAAAACTGGTTGTAAATGAAATGGTAAATAAATGAAGGATGTTAAACTTTTGTAATATTATCTTTAAATGTTTGAAAAATTGATTGTTTGAATAATTAGTACATTACAATTTGAATTTTTTCATGTTTGTATTTTTAGGTTCAGAACAAAATTATTTTCGGCGATTTATTTAGGTGTTTCAACTATTAGAGGGTTCAAATTATTAGGGTAGTTATGGTACTGTTCATACATATACCGGGCACCCTTTCATGGAGCTCTATGCCAAGAGGCAATGAATGAAATTATGCACTGTCCATACTAGAGGTTGTAGAGACAATTTCTAATTATTATGCCCTTTTACTATTTTTGAGAAAAATAATTCTTAAAGTTCTGAAGATGACTCGAAGGATTATTTAAAAAAAATAAAATATATATTTACTCCATTACATTGACAAAAATACGACAATTACAAAATAAAAATTAAGTCAACTCAGGTAGTCAAGCCCTGCTGGGTATACAGTAAAAATAATCATGGTGCTAAAGTTCACGCCATATTGATGGTCTTACCTCGGCCAGTTTGGCCTTGGCATCAGCGAGAGCTGCCTGTTTCTCATTGAGCTGAGACTGTGCAGCGTACAGCCTTTGTCTCTTGGGCTCCACCACCCTGAAGATGCGTCCATACACGTCCATAGCTCGCACCCACATGCACAGAGACTTGGCGGCATTGGACACTCGGCCGATGATCTCGGGGTGGAAGTCTGACTGCTGGCAGTACGACCCGATTTTCTTCAGGATACGGTCGGTGATGTTGTCTTTGTCAAAGTTCATCAGCTGCTTCAAGAAGTTGCCATCACCTAAGAGGGAGAAGTAGATACATTGTAATTGTTTAATTGTATTTATTTAGTTGTATTTATTTATTTTTTATTTTTATTTTTATATTTTTATCAATCAATCAATCAATCAATCAATCAATCAGTCCCGTCCCGTCCCGTCCCGTCCCGTCCCATCCCGTCCCGTTCCATTCCATTCCTATTTATTTATTTATTTATTTATTATTTATTTATTTATTTATTTATTTATTGCATTATATCTCATTGAATATTTCACCCATATGTAACGACATCAGTAGATGACGACTGTCAATCTTAGATCATTGCAATAACACTACTAATATTTAACACTACATTACCTAAATGTTTGCCCATATCAACTACAAGAAAGGACAGGATATCCAAGGATGCATTCATTTAGCAGATCTTTTCTTTAATGCTAATATTTGTTCTAGAAAATAATCGCAGAAATTCTGCAAACATTTTGAATTAATATTTTAACGTAAGCTGTAGGTAGTCGGGATGACAAAAGGTGTCCAGAAGATGGTAAGAGAACAGAAGTCTGTTGAATTCAGTAAAGATGAGTTCCTTACCGAGCTGTTTCTTGGCCTCTAACCATGTTGGCTCCTGACCTCTCAGGATCATCACAGCCTCCATGACCTTTTCTACCAGGATAGGAGGTCGACCATAAGACTTGATCTCTGTCATGTCCTTTTTGTTGAGCGACTTCAGAGCCTGGTACACAAATATACACATTGAAGGACAGGAACATTAACCAGATATAAACAAATATTTTTACTTCTTATTTTTAGTGACAAAATATGAGTGAAACTGAATGATTTATTAAGCCAAATATTGACTTTCTGTCAACTCAAAATTATCTAAATTTTTCAGTAAACTATACAAGTATATATTCATACCTAATTGATTTATGATTTACAAAATAATTTCGACCAGCTAATGAAATTAGTTCCAAAACTATTTTCAGGATTGATTGAATTAAGTGTTTTTCGTCGCAGCGGGGAATATTTCACGACCGACTTGCAACCTTTGGGACCTTATATAAACTATGGCTATGTTTGGATTACAAAACATCAGATTGTGCCAGCTATTCTATAATGTTCACGATCAATGACTCTTGACAAATGTCAATTCCTATCATTTGATTGTATGACCCCTGACCTCCACAGCCTCCTGCAGTGCTGGCAGAGCCTCGTCAAGGTCGTGCTGGGCAAGGTCAGCCATATGCTGACACTTGACCTCCTCCTCCGATATCCTCTCACTCTTCTGAGCGACGGACTGGAACACACAATCATGAATGTCTACAAAAACATAAATTACAGATTGGTTGTCCTACTGTGCTGATACAAGCAGTCTAGTATTTAGAAATCTTGCCATAAACCAAATAAAAGAGCAACATTTGAAAAATAGATCTACCATTTTATTTACATTATTCATCAAAGGACAAAAGTACGAAGACACATAAGAGCACATTATGTTTATGATACTCGTTTCTTTGCCGGACAGTTGTGTTTGGAATGTACCAAGTGGGTGACTAGGCATCATATATTGGAATGCTCTTGCTAGGAGACAACATCAAAATGTATTGGAGTCTATACATATTTCACATATTGGATTATTCCTGTTTGTTGATGACATCTCATATCCTGAAACATTCCTAGTAGGGAGACAAGATCTCACATATCAAGGGAGGTTGTTTACATCAGTCAAAGACTGCTCCTAACACTGCATGCATCGTGTACCGTACCTTCTGCTGCTCATCAGCCTCTCTCTTCTGCTGGACAATGATGACTAGGTACTCCTCACACTGTTTCTGAAACTGCGCCACTTTTGTCTTGGCGTCCTCCAATTCCACTGACATCTTCTCCACCTTCTCCCGAGTGTCGTCGATCTTGCTCAGACCATTCTTCAACTTGTTAGCGGCATCTCCCAGTTCTTTCTTCTTCTCCAGCAGAAGTCTGAGGAACAACAGACAAACAATAGAGAGAAATCATACAAGTTGCAGTGTACTGTGTAAGCACAATAGACACGATTGTAGAAATTAGACATGCCAATCAGCAACACCAAACAAAATTTCCATTTTTTTCCCCCTCTTTTTTTCCCCCTTCTTTTTCATATTTCACTTCACGTATTCTTACTTTTTGTATCCAGACACAAGTTCCAGGTAGTTTGTGGGCGTGACATAGTTGTGACGGCGCATCTCAAGGAACAGTCTCTTGGAGAACTCTGAGACTGACTTGTGTATGACCGAGAAGATCTTAGCCAGAGAAGGCTTCAACTTTTCCTGGAAAAAATATGTAAATAAATGCATGTAATTTAACAGATTGCTATCCAAACATCTTTCATGTTGTATGTTAAATTTAGCCCAACTAATATTTGTCGGTAATTGACCAATTAAAAACCTACCATAGGATCCTTACTGCATGCAATAAATGAATACATAAATAATATATATTCTCACCTCTTCCTCATTACCCAGGGAAAGTTCGGCAAGATACTTGTCTGCGACCTCCAGTAGGGCATCAAGAGGCCACTCAGTGAACCAGTCGATGGTCGTACAGTTTACAAAAGCTGGGTACATACGGATACGATTTCTGAAAAGCGTGGAGTACCAAAATTAATCTCAAACTTCCATTCAGTATAAACAAACACTATAAACATTTCCACAACTACTGTCTGAATGTAATAGAGGATAAAACATACAACAACAAACACAATCGTCAAGGCATTCAAAGTCCTCCAGACAAACAGTCAGATAAATCCCAGAAACTTGGGCTACTAAAGGGAGATAATCCACAGGTCAGAGAACTCTTTCCTGCTGGAGACGACATATGTAGATTGTTCCATGATTTCATCATTTAAATACCTTTTTGAACTCAAGGCCCCCGTTTCACGATGGCCTCCTAATTATTTAGGAGCTCCTAAACCAGTCCTAAACGTTATCAGCTCGTAACAAGTGTTTCACGACGACGTCACGACGAAGTCTTATCCATTC
>JAUTBT010084489.1:0-12276 GCA_032361225.1 Lepetodrilus schrolli | reverse complement strand
CGAACATTGATGCCGGGCCCCCGGAGCGGGATTTGAACCTGGAACCTTGGCTCCGAAGTCCAACTGTTCTACCACTGTGCTACCACCCGCCCTAATATAGCACCAGTATCCAGCTATAAACTAGCTGCTCAAAGGCACTTGGAGCATTGGGTCTATGATAGCACTAGTTCATATACACTCTACTGAACAGATGTGTTTTCAGGAGCGATTTAAAAGCACTGAGCTGCTGAGTGGATCGCAGGTGAAATGGCAGTATTCTCAAAACAAGGAAATGTTATTCAGCCAAAACATAATACAAACTAAATAAAAATTGAGCTCAATAATAATAATTGAACATCATGGTTGAAAAATCACTACGTGACACAAAACAATAATTTGTTACTGTACACAATGGTTATGTCAGAGACAGTGACATATGACATTCTATTATGTTTGTATTTTGTATGGGAGAAGTACTAATACAAGCCAGACTGATATGAATCCATTTGTAAGTTCCACAATAAAATATGTATAAACCAACACATGTTCTTGATACAAACCTGACAAAGAGTAGTTTCTTGTCGGTCTGCACCTGATCCTTCACAGATTCCTCAGCCAGTTGTCTCGCCTTCTCCTCCAACTTTTGCATCTCATTGGGTGGCTCCACAACGCCCCCTGGTGTCGACGGAGCATCACCTTTACCTGTCACTGCCAGCATCTGTGACGACATGAAGTTCACCTGGGAAAGAGAAAAGATGAATGTCAGATGATAAACAATACCATAACACTACAATACTTACTGAATAAAACATGAATAATACTACAATACTTACTGAATAAAACATGAATAATACTACAATACTTACTGAATAAAACATGAATAATACCACAATACTTACTGAATAAAACATGAATAATACCACAATACTTACTGAATAAAACATGAATACTACTACAACATATCCTGAATATAATGTCAATAATTATCAAATAAGATTGATTGATTGAATTTGTTTTACATTACAGCAGGAATATCTCGCCCATATGCAACAACTATTAAATAAGAAAAGAACATCATACACCGGACAATATCATAACACCGACTAAAACCCAAATACATTTTTTAATGTAACTGTTTATTTAACTATGATCCACAGTACACTTTTCATAATAAAAATAAAATTGGCAGACTTAAAACAAAGAAATCGACTCCATTAAACCCTCTCCCTGCTGGAATAATAACAATGACTGCTCTATAGTGTTATCTCTGACGGTATCCAGCAGATGGGGGGGTTATTTCTTTACCTGTGTGTTGTATATTGCCTGTACACTTCTCTTTATTCTCAGCATCTCGCGCACTGTGTCCTCGTTCCCGTGCTTGATTTCAAACTCCTTCCATGTCGACCAGAACGTGGGCGCCACCTGAAAATTGTCCATTGTATGAATCATTTTTCCACAGGACAATCAGTACAAGAGTCATAACTTGCTTACGACTCTCATAAAACTGCCATAAGTTTCCAGCACAGGCGACACTGTAAAGGGAATTCATACAGATGACTAAATACACTGAGAATCTATCTCGCCATCGGAGAGAACATCTGTAAGAATTATTATTGTGTAGATTGGGCTATTGCATAAGAAAAATACAAGAAAAGATACAGATCTGACATAACGTTATTTCATTTCTTAAAGGAAGAGACATGGTGTATTACTATTTTAATATTCCAGAATAGAAAATAAGATAATTAGAAATCCAAGAGAATATCCACAATGCACTCGATACATTTCAAGGTAATTAGATTATGTAACAAGATAATATTATCCATGAAATTAATAAATATGACAATGAATGATGAGAGTTACCCACCCTTGGATCACACATCTGGGAACAATGGGAATAGATCGCACGTGCTCGGTCGATCTCTCCCAGCTTTCTCTCCAAGTCAGCAAATCGTAAGCACATCTCCCTGACAACACCAAACTTGAGTCAACATGCTGAACAATAACATCATATATTTGACCTACATATCTGAGTACGAAGTCTTTATTGTATAAATCAGAGTAAACATGATGTTGAAAATAATGAGTCAAAATGAGTTTAGCATAGTTAGTAATGATCCATAAAATACTGTCATTGGGTTAAAATAATTAACGTCTATACAGAAAGTTGATGGCATATAAATTACTTTGGTTAATTGATCTAGCATTGTGCTGTAATCCTGCCACATGAATGTAATGTGATTTAGTTCTTAATTAATCTTACCTGGCCTGTTCGTTGGGCAAAGTTTCAATAGACTTCTCGTAGATTGCTCTCGTATGAGTAACGCCATAGATTTCGGCAGCACGCTTTATGTAGATATTATACATCTGAAAACAAAGAAACATCGAAACGTTCTTGTTTATAATAAAACACGAAAAAAGTACAATGGAAGAAATACACATTAAATATCAATTGGGTCTTCAGGATGTTAGCAATATGTATCATGAAGTCTTACTTATACATCCAAACCTACACTACTATATCAAAAATAGCCTCTAGAATGTACTAAAGATGATGAGAAACAATATTCCAATCTTATAGCATTAAAAGCAATTTCAGTGTAGAGAGTAAAACATGATGCAAACTAATAGAATTAACTGCAATTGGTGTTTTAACTTAGTTTTGTGGCTAGTTTCAACTCGATAATTAGTCATCTAAGGATTATTCTAACTCAACATTCGAATCCAGGTACTGATGTTGCTAGTGTCTATAGGGACATTCTTCAGCTATACTAGCCGTCTGATCTGTCATGTCTGTGCTGGAAAGGAACAGCTTGCACACGTCTCGCACAAGCAAGATGGCAGCAAAGAGGGCCCTTAGGTGTGTGACATCACTGTACTATCACTATGCAGTCTGCACCACCTTGCTAGTGAGAGCAGGCCACACAGGTTCTGGACAGTGCAGTTTTGTTCCTTTGATGAAACAGTGTGTCTGGAGTACTCCAAACACTGTACTGCGGTGAAAGGGACATCCCCAGCATGTGCCCAGTGAAGACTAACCTCGTACTGTTCTTCAGGCAGCACAGCGTTGGTGGCTCTCTCGTACACGGCCATCGCATGTCTGGCCAGTCCGTGGTCCTCCTCCAACTGACCATACAGCAGATACAGGGCTGCAACAACAACACCCAGGTCAGCATTGTGGTCAACAGTGTGGTCAATGTCCAGGTCAACATTGAGGTCAACGTCCAGGTCATCATTGAGGTCATTGAAGTCAATATTGAGGCCAATATTAAGGTCATGTACAACAGTGAGGGTCAACACCTACATCACCCAGGTCAACATTGAGGGCAACATCCAGGTCAACATCGAGTCATACACAACACCCAGGTCAACATTGAGTCAAACACAACATCTAGGTCAACACCCAGGTCAACATTGAGGTCATATACAATACCCAGAACATATAAAACACCGAGATCATATATAGCAGGCCAAATATACATTGGCCAGTATTCTCAAAGCATGACAAAAAATTAAGAAAAGCTACACATTGGGGGGTCAATGGGTTCTGCTTACCTTTAGCAAACTTTGGAGGACATTTTTCCAAACATTGTTCAAATAAGTCTCGAGCACGTTCAAGCTTCTTCCCTCCCTGAAATTGGTGACATTTCACAGTAGAAAATTGACACAAATCTATGAAATTGTTTAAAATATAAATAAAATGGAACTTTAAGCATAACAATTTGCAGTGTGTGAAGAATGGTATACATGATCTACTTACATATCTGCCAATGAACTTTGTAAGATAGGTGTTCCATATGTCATACACATTTGGCCACTTGAACAGAGCAAGTCCTTTCTCATAGCCCTGAGAACAATAGAAACACCAATGGATAGTTAATGTTAAGTAAAAACCATTTCTCTGGCATCAGCAACATTTTATTATGAGTAGAATAATTGGTTACATATCTGTCTTTGTCATAGAAATGCAAATGAGGAAGAGTACAAATACAACCCATGATGTAGTTCAACTGTTTTCACATATGCTATGTGTTACATAATATCATGGATTCACAATAGCCCTATTACTATGGACACACATTCAAAGAAAATGCAAAAAAGTACATATATGGAAGTGTCACATAGTGGCCAAAGGGGATAGTTATCAATGGTCAAACAGTTGTCATTGCACCTTGAAAGCTTCTTCAAAGTAGTTGTTTTCCTCCAGAAACATGCCGTAATTCATGATGATCTGTGGGGTGGCGATACGCAGGTCGATGATACGATCGTAAACGGCTTTACAGGACTGAGGAAAAACAAACATTGGTTGCATCATTCACAGGTCAAAGTAACAAAAGACTAATTGTGGATGTAGGGTGAACATTATGCCCGGAAGCATGGGGAATAAAGGGCTGTGAATGGTCAAATTTGGGAAATGAAGTTTTACGATTGGCCAACAAGGTTTGGGGTGGTGGACTTACCTTGAAGGTACCAAAACTCTCCTCCAAATCTGCGTACAATGACCACACTTTGAGAGACTTGTGGACTCGAGCTTGAACTGCCTCTGTCTGGAACAGAAATCGATCCCATCACCATCATAGTATTTATTCATTGTTTATGGAGGTGCAGTAATACAATGCACTTTATGTACATGGTATTCAGTATTCAGCACATTATACACAGAACAGAGGCATGGCAACAGACAATTGTGATTTCAGTGGAAAACAAGCCCAGGGTCTGGGGGCCAAGCCACGTCTAGTGAAAATACATAGACCCATGGTCAAATAAATAAGCAGATTTCCGTGGATCCAAGGAAAATGGCCATGCCTGGAATCAAGGATAGGGTGGTGTGTGACTGACCTCGTCATGGTATGCCACTTTTCGTGGCGGTGGCAGGGTAGCCTTTTGCATCAACTTGAGAGCTGCCTCGTAGTTCCTGGCAAATTGAAAGTGTTCCTGATTAGTGAATCATTATGGACAGGGAGGAGGACTCGTGACAAATGCTTATATTCCTAGTAGAGATGTAGAGTGGGAGAGGAAGAAATGAAGAGATGGAGGGATGGAGGGAGGGCGAAAAGGAATGAATGATGGAAAACAGGAAGGAGTGAGGAAGTGAAGGAAATATTGAAGAAGTGAGTGAGTTATTGTTTTACGTCAAATTGGGAATCTGTCACCCGTACACAATGAATAAAGAAAGACGTCAAGGGGATTTTGTAGCCAGATGAGGTTAGTAAATAAAATACAGTTCATCAGATTACTTTTCTTTCATTTTGGTCATGTTTTTGAAAATCATACTGCAAGCAAAAACATAGCAACAGAAAAGCAATTTTATTTCATCTTTGTACCTGTGTTCTAGGGGGACATAACTCTCAATGCAGTTTTCAAAGATCTGGACATATAATGAAACATTTTGTGTAATATTTCAGGTGCAACCTCTATTTTTTTTATGGACAAATGTTTGAGTTGAGTATGAAATCTTACTCAAAAAAGTTTTGTAATCTCATGGCCTGATATGTACTGGCTGCTCAATGGCCTTACTTTCAATATACCAATTCTACTCACTCGTGTCGGATTTCCATCTCTGACCATTCACAGTACACAGATGCCAGGTCATCCACGTGCTTGTATGGAACTTTTACGGCTTTCTCAAAGATGATACGTGCCTGAAAGGAGAAACCCAAATTGAGCAATCAAATAAATCTATTCGACAGCAAGTATTAAAGATGTTTCTCTTTATCGCATTTCATGGTTGTAGTATATGTAATGAAGGGAATAAGGCCCTCATTCCACAGAACAGTTGTAACTCCCTGTTAATGTATAGGAGTTATGCCTCTCATAGCGTTATGATTGTTCTGTGGGACGGGGGCCAGGACCATAAAGTTTGCTAATTATATAATTCAGGTTAAATTCTGAAGTAATGTCATGAATGTTCTTGAGGTATCTTGAGGTAAGCTCAAAACTTACATCTTCAATTTGCTTCGCATTTTCATAAAATTTGGCAAATTCCACCCACAGCGTATGAGGCTTTCCTGAAGCAAGTTTGGGGACAACTGTCTGAACAGCTTCTGTGAAAGTGTTGATAATCTGAAAGAGAATACAGTGTCATGACTATTGACCATCCTAGTCCAAACAGACCATAAAATACATAGACTTACACATTTTCTAAAAATGGAATACAGGATATTCTTTGTTACTTTGTGGTCTACAATATAATTACTTTCTTCATAGACTAAAATCTTTCTAAAAAAATGGAATATATTCACTGTTATTGTGTAATCTACAATTAAATTATTTTCTTTAGTTTATATTAATGTGGAACACAATATTCACCTCCCGGGGTTTGCCTTCAAACAATTGGATTCTCTTGTGCCACTCATGAACATTGTGGGGGTTCTGTCTCAACAACACACTGTATGGCACAAAAGAAGTATGAATATAGAATAGACACTGTATAATTTGCACATACCAATAAACAGAGGTCGTAGTAAGATTTGTACTCAAAGTGAGTGAGTTATAGTTTTACATCACAGCAGGAATCTTTCACCCATACGTGACGATTTGATAGATCCTTGCATGTCTGTATCCTGCAGTCTTAACTACATTTCAGTTATCTGCACATACACTGACAATACCCCTTTCTCCACATACACATAACCACTTAATTACTAATTATTTTAAAATTAAAATTAAAATATATATTCTTTTTAATTTAATTACATTTCTTCTTGTCGCTACTCACCTGTTCAAAAGTAATGGGCGGCGATCCATCAAACATTCCAACCTTGCCAATCTCAGTTCTAAGTCGATATCATCTACAAAAAGATAGGCATATTGTCATTAAAACAGTGGTCATGGCTGCGTATAATACACTGGTTTCACAAGCAACACTTACTGTAATCATGGACTTGTAAAGTTTGACTATCTCACCTCTCTCTCTGTGGCTGATAGTGACAAACCAAGTAAGATAACTGTAGTATGGCAACATTAACATAATCATGGTAGAACAATTTTCAAGGCTATTTCACATTTATCACAGCTTGTCAGTTTAGGGCAGGAGGAAACCTGCAACATCCATCATGCTGAATGTTGCATTAACCCACAAGCACCAGCTGGTACTGGCAAACCAAAGATAATATCTGTGTTGCCACAGTACAGACAGCACATCCCATCATGATCATGTCAGAAAGGCAACTTTCACGAACAGTGATGCCAGGCTCCCAGGACAGGATTTGAACACAACACCTTTGGCTCTGAAGTCCAACATTCTACCATTGCCCGACCACCGGCCTCAATCAAGGATGTGTAAAGTCTAACAATCTCACCTTCCTCTGTGGCTCCAGCTTCTTCCATGGTTTCCATCATGGCAGCGATCATGGTCTTCTCAAACTTGGCATACTCATCAAACACCTGTGTGAAGTCTCGCACTGTGATCACTGTCTGAATGGCTTCCTCGTAGATATCGCGGGCCTGCAGAAAGTGATTCGTTAATAATGAACCCATTTATTTATTGCTTAACATCACTGCGGGAATCCTTCGCCAAATTATGAATACAATGGGCTGATATATGTGGAGGAAGAACATGAAAACTATGAATATCAATCCAGTAGGAATCAAAGGAAAGGTAAGTGATGGGGAAATTACTCACACCTGTGAAATCCCTATTCTTTCTAAAGTGCAGATTCTGACTTGCAAATTCCAAATTCTATCTTGCGTTGTCATGCAGCATGTCAAATCATTTACCTCCTAATCTAATGTAGCCTATAACTTGTTATGAACACAGATTTCTGTCATAATCCAGTGTGCTTACAAAGTTGCTGTTTGTAAAATAAAAAGTAGACTGGACTTAATATTCTTAAAAGTATTACACCAAAATAAGTGTACCCTCTCGAAATGTTTCCCCCTGATGTAATAGTTCGCTAGGGAGTTCCACAGCACGCCAATCTGGTCACTGTATCGCTTCAAACCCTGGCGGATGATTGGCTCAATCCGGAGAGACGTCACTTTGTCTGGGTTCCTGGCAATCAGCTCGCACAACTCATTCCACAACTGGAAACAGATAATTACATAAATTTTCCAATATTAGTAATGCGTGTATTCAGAGTAAGAATAATACCTACATGTATATATGAAACAGAATCATGCCGATATTGGGAACTAAAACTTGAGTTGCTGGATTGTGAGTTCAATGCTCAACTGACAACCAAAGGGGTAACCTTACTGATTGAGACCAGTAGGAGTATCTTTTATAACCCAATACTGTCTTTTCGCAGTATATATCACTTTCAAATAGCAAGTGATATCTATTTGATTGTTTATTTGATTGTTTTACCATTGTGATGTCATGCTGTAGATATCGCTTGATCCAAGTATTTTATTGTTCAACCATTGTGATGTCATAACTACAATTGTGATGTCATAACTACAATTGTGATGTCATAGCATTGCTATGATGTCACAGTGAAAATGCACAGCAGCCTAAAGAATTGACTTCACAGTAAAATCTTTATGATGTGGCAGTTTTCTTCTTTAATGACTCTAAAATGATATTTGGTGATAAATAGAATCTCACCCTTGTGCCTTGGAATATAAAATATATCAACACTTGTCGATGAAAGTTTCACGACTTGTGTTGATATATTTGATATTCCAAGACACTTGGGTGAGATTCTCTATATATCTCACCAGACTACACATACAGATTGATAGAGTTGGAAATGCATGTCGATGAACGTAACATTGGAATGCAATGACAAAGGAAATAAACACAGTGTGGAAAGGTATGACACTGTAGATGGCGCACCTGATGTTTGGATTTGCCTTCCTTGGATACAAAACTTTCGTCGTTGATAATGTCTGCCAGTCTCATGGCCGACTCATCCAGCCAACCAATCTTCTTCAAGTACTCGATGTACTCCTCTGCGTTATCCTTTCGCAGCTGTAACAACGCACACATACAGGTCAGTCTGACATAGGAAGGATTATCTGCCTTCCCTGGAGAGGTATTAACCACAGTTGGACAAGTGAAACAGCCCAGGTTAACAAGCCTTTTACCTTCTTTATTTTTTTTTTGAATTGGGGTTTGGAGCCACTTTAAAGATTCTTTCACTTATTTCATGGCTTCTCAGTTTATGGCAGGAGGAAAACCGCAACATCCGTAGCGCTGAATGTTGCAGTAAACCTGCAAGCATTGGTTGGTACTGACAAGACCAAGGAATGATAACTGCAATACCACTCTACAGACAGCGCATCCTATCAATATCATGTCAGAAAGATAACTTTCACGAACATTGATGCCGGGCCCCCGGTCCAACGTTCTCCCACTGCGCTTCTACCCGCCGCTCCTTTTTCCTACTGGGCAAGTAGTTTCATGTCCGACAGGACACAGGACAGGTGCCTCAAAAGGTTAATGTAGAGCCCTGTTATATGTTATAGTAATCGTGGAAATTAAATCTGACTGCTTACCTTGAGCTGTCTTCTGTAGACCCTGACTGCAGACTCGGGAATGTCGTACATGCGGACAAACTTGAGGTACAGCGGCCATATCCTGTTATGCTGGGTAATAGGCAGCGCCCTTAGAGATCGATCAAATGTTCTTCTAGTCCTGGTTATCTTCCCTTGGTCAATCAAAAACTGGCAATAGTCCACCCAGATTCGCGGCATCTGTGGAAAAAGGAGCGAGTGAATTTTTGTTTATCATCACTGTGGGAATCTGTCCCCTATGTGACAAAATGATTAGGTTAGGAAAGGGAAACTTATAATTATACAATACAAATGATAAAAATATACTTATTACAAATCATATCTTACAAACTTTTAGATACCAGTCAACACTAACTTGCATCAATAGACTCAACACTGAGTTTGTGTAAATTTCAACACCTACAATTGACATTCAGGCATGGCAATAGAAGATAATTATTATGATTTTAGCAGAAAACAAGCCCATGGCAAATAAAGTGACCCCTGGACAAATACAAGATGAGCCCACACACCTTATGCATGAAGACCAATGCTCTCTCGAAGGCGCTGTTAGAATCTTCATATGTCGGGTCTGTCACACAGCGACCACGTACCTGGGTCCGCCTCAGCTTCAGATAGTTGTACCACAGCTTGTAACTGACAGAGATAGATTGTACATATTGTCATTGTGGGTACAGCAATTATGACAGCAAGTACTTTGCATTTTTAGATATACCTTTTTTCAAAACAATCATCTATGTCGGAGATGCATTGGTGATAATAAATAAATTTGGCATATTCTATTTGCCACACCAGGTTTCACATTTGTATAGTGCTTGTGGGCTGATTAGTGGCCAACTTGGAGTGCTTTATTCAACATATTTGGTGATGGCAATTTTTATTAATGGTGACAAAATTATGAACTTACATTTTGGCATGGTAGTACAAAATAACAAAATTTAGATTTGTTTTGTTTTTCATTCCACAAAGTATTTACCAAGATAAGACTTGGAAATGTTCTCATCTCTTTGTTTTCATGCACCTAAATTACCCGGATGTACGCCAGCTTTGGCTGCTAATTAGCCCACCGAGGGCTCTGCTCATTCATGGCTTTATGCAGCAGACAATGGAAAAATACCTAACGATACCAATTATAGAATGAGGAATACAGGAAGGTACTAGATGGCAGGTGTCCGTGGTTATAGTACCTGCCAGGCAACTCTTTCAAAGCCCTCTCATAGATCATATTAACAATGTCTCTGGAGGCATCTTTCTTGTGTTCCAAGTATCGTAGCCAGCATTTGACGGAAAAAGGATTTCTGAGGATGTCCTCTTCATAAGGAAGGTCATCATCCTCCTAGAAAGGTTAAAATAGTAGACAATAGTAAATGGTTAACTAATAAGCTATATAAATCAAACTATTTGCAATAATAAAACGAATGGCTCTGCTGCTATGCGCGCAGACAATTTGTGCAAAATTATAGTCCGCGCGAAATATGAAGCCCTACTATTGTAGTGGACGTATTACTGTATGATGTAATTAATACTAATGAATGTAAAACACAACACAGAAGATACGATTGAATAATTTAATTAAACAATGTTATTAAAAATTAATTTAATGTAAAAATATATACTGGTATTAGTCTACTCTTACCACTCAAGTGAAACGTTACAATCGACAATCACAATTCAAGTGAAATGTTACAAGTGGCAATCAACGCCGACCTCGTTTTGCAATCACATGATGTAATGACTATTATAATGGTGCCAGTAAATTAAGCAATCTAATAATGTACGTCTATTATTCCATTGTTACTCATGTTTATCTATCAAATTATCATTTAATTAGCTTGAGAACATATCTCCTGTCAATGAATCCGACGCATTTCTTCTCATCTAATCTTGTTAACCTTGATAAACAAAAGTCTACTCACGATGTCTGAGGCCACGTTTTGCCCTAGTCATTGCTAATTATTTGGCTTTATCCCATTTTAATTGGTCTTTACAACTAGTTGCTTTCGTAATCGCAAGTGAGCACATTATTATAGTAGTACTTTTGTTCATTATGTGAGTGAGTATTTTTTTTAAACAAGATTTTCCCCCCATTTCTTTTTGCCAAATGCGCTTTGTTTAATTCCCACAAATATGTCCATTTTAACATTTGCACGAAATGTGTGTGCGCTAAATATAAGTGTTTTACAGTAAATAGCTCCAAGGTCAGGTGTTCATGATCTCTGGCAATTCACATATGCAATTTCACCCATCAGAGACGTAAATTATTCATACTACACTTGCCTTAAAAATGGTAAATGCAACTTATTATCAGCTGATTATTACTATTAAAGAAGTTTATTGAAACTGAGTGATGTAAAACAAATACATGTACTATAAATTGGATAGATGTATAATTTAAAGCACGTTAACGTATTAAATAACTGGCCATTCTGACAGCAACTTTGTAATTCGACTATAATATTAATAGTAAACATAGTTCCGACTACAGTGTAAACGAATACCGAAGCTCTCTAGCATAGTTTTATATTTAATTAAATACAGCTTGTAATAAACACAAATAATCAAACTGTAGATATATTCAGATGGCAGACATTTATGAAAATTGAATGGAACTAACAAAGAATATGTCATTAGTAATCGTATCCTGTGAAATGGGCATTTTTCGTTTTCAAATATAATCCACAGCGTTGGACAACGTGAGACCGGAAGCGGAAATAATCTCTACCCCTGGGTCCCCTAGCGGGAGGTGCTACTATGGTTTATTTTAAAGGCATACAATCACGGGTTTGTTTACATATTTCATGGTCAAACGTATTTTTACATGAAAGTATGTACATTTGA
>JAUTBT010084488.1:0-12276 GCA_032361225.1 Lepetodrilus schrolli | reverse complement strand
AGAGAGAGAAGAGAGAGAGAGACGAGAGAGAGAGAGAGAGAGAGAGAGAGAGAGAGAGAGAGAGAGAGAGAGATCCACATTACTCTACAAGTTTTGTTTTCCTGTTCATCGAGTTTCGCAGACTTGTACGACAGTATGCATTTAATAGACGTTATCACAAGAATGACCCCTTAATTGGTTGCATCCTGTTCATTTCTGCGATCACGTAAGTGTTAGTGTACGGTATTCAGTCTGACTGCTCGTCTAGTTCTACTGACCAGTGTGTGTACCACGCTGTCCGTCAGTCTGTGCTTAAACAATACAATTATAGCTTTAGTTTCACTAACAACTTCCAATTAGGCATTAAAAAATGTATGGGGGTGGAATCAACGTGGATCCAGTTTGTATGGTCTTCCATTTGGGCAATAATTACCCGTCTGGCAAATCAATTCTAGACAGCGTTAGCATTTCTATCGAAGTTGATTCCAATGAGAAATGAGAAAACGTAATACACGATGTAATAGAATTAATTACGTAATCTAAATACTCTTGCCAGGGACACTTCTGAGAAGACGTAATGCACCATGTAGACACTTGATACAAAGAATATATTAATTTCCGTTCTATGGAGCAGGTATGTCTTGGAGAGCTCGGAAAACACGCTCTTGTGGTTAGATTTCGACAATCCTCTTGACATTTTGATGGAATTCCTATTGTTTACCTTATATGGAAATCAACCGGGATATGTTTCAATATTAAGAATGCAAGAGGGAAACGCCGAGTGAAAATGTCCTCATTAGGTTCCGTTCGTTGTTCTGAATGAGGATCTCGAGCCTCTTTATTTCCTATTATATCGACAGAATAGCCATCACTATTGCAACGACCCAGTACCGAACGTTCATACACATTCGATTAAATGAAGGTATAGGGGTTACTTTCAGACGGAAAATGCTATAGCTAGTATCAAGTTGATTGATTGTTTAATTCCAAGAGTTCGCATTGACTATATGTTGGAATACTAAATAATAGAATGTATATATTAAACTTACTTAGATTACTTTTTAAATATTTTAATCAAGATGAAATGGATAGATTACAAGTTATTACAACTTAAAAACTGATTATTTCGATCAGTTTTACCATTTAGAAAAGAAGAAAGGTATTTTATCATTTCCAATTCACCATACCGTTCTCTGTACACATGCATCAGCTTGTCACATATAACTAGTGTCTACATCTGGAAGGTCTGTATATTCCCGTCTTTAGGTTGCAATTGGAATGTCTCAAAATAGAGCACGTCGAGATACTTTAAGAAGAAATACTAGACTCTAAATCCTCACAAACACCATGTTTGAAATACTAGCGGAAACAGCATGTGGGTTAAGATACTATGAGGTACGTCAAGGTATAAAACCAATGGTGCCTTAGCAAATAGCATTATTCCTGATCAATTACTCTGGCGTCTTCTTTCTTGTTAGCATTGCCAGAAAAAATAGAATCTAATATGCGGCTGCTATACTAAATGTTATAAATCAGAAATGTTTCTCTTGAATTATAATTAAACATAATATCTCTAAGCATGCTTCAATGACGTACAGCAACATATTATATTGATAGCTAGATCATCATAAAAACTGTGTACTTTTAATGCCTAATTTCAGACTCATTTGTTCAACGGTGGGTTCAACTAATGACATTAATGAAAAACAATAGTATATGCCATATCCTCATACACGAGTGTATTAACAGCTTTATCACATAAATCCAACTGCATCTGAGTTTGTAACTACATTTTGAACGCTTACAAACTCAGAAATCACAGTTGTCTCCCTTATATACTTCACACCGTTATCACACTACTGTTATCGGACTCCTGTTATTGCACTCTCAGGGCTATTTTATGTGATAACAATATTATTGTTATTTCCGTAACATATTATTACTGAATTAATCCCAATCTTAGTGGAATAACACGTGCATTTATGCTACAGTAAGCATGTAAATCTGTTGACGTGCATGTATTCGCGGATTTTCTATAGAAGTCGAAACGTAGTATTGTATTCAACTCTCCAGCCTACTATGGATGTTCGGTGCGTGAACCTACTTCTTAACTGTTATTATTAATTGACGGACTACGTGCACTGTAGCGACTGCAACTCAAGTGATTTACATTGCTGCTTGATTAAACAAAAACAATGTCAAGTTACTTGTAGAGATCGTTAAAGTTGAATTTCTTTTCTTTCGTTCTGAAACAGGAATTGACGTGGCTGATAGCAAGTAAAAACTTCATCAATGCTCAATATTCAAATGTTAATAGAGATTCGCCCATACACACATACAGTTACTAGGAAATAAGATGTCATGTCGCATGCAAACCTATTATCTACAGATCTACATTGGTTTTTTAAATACATGTACGGACATGGAGCTTGAGTAAATAATTGATCGAGTTTATCGAGTAGACCATCGTTCATTAGATGGGATGATTTACTATTCCATTTCAAAATTTTACATCATCATTGAACAGATAGAAATGAGATAGCGAAAGAGATAGAAGATGGAAAGTGACGGAGGGCGAAGGGATGGGAGGGGGGGGGGGTAGTATATGTTTGTGTCTGTGTGTGTGTATGCGCGTGTGTGTTGTGTGTGTGTATGTGTGTGTAGTGTGTGTGTGTGTGTGTGTGTGTGTGTGTGTGTGTGTGTGTGTAAAGTGTAACGTCGTTCTGGCAGAGAAGTAGTGAAGAGAGAGAGTAGAGAGTAAAGAGAGAGAGTGAGGAAGAAGGTGGAGAGAGAGGGAGAGAGACAAAGGAAAGAGGAGAGATGGTGAGAGAGAGAGAGAGAGAGAGAGAGAGGGAGGGAGGGAGAGCGCGGGCGTCATACGAAGGCATGCACAGAGGGAGAAATAAACACATCTAAGAATGAAGATGCTCAAGGCATTTCCTCAGAACGCAAACACTGAGGATTCACATCTGTTTCCTGTCAGACATGGTGTCGTGGGTAAGTCTCTACTCTAGCGCTGCAATGCGATAGTCTAGGTGGGATTAATTAAGATTGCTCGACCACCTGACGTACACTATTAAATATCAAATCATAACGAAGGATAACGGAACAGATTAATTGCTGTGAATGAAGTAGCAGTTCCAACAACAATCCGTAGTGTACTGTCTAAAATAGACAGTTTCAAGTTTATAATCAAAAGTAGAATCATCAGAATTTGGCAAGTAATATATTCTGGTTAATATTTTATAATGTCGCATAGAAGCACGTTATGTTTGGTATTGGTACTTCCTGACTGCCTTTCCATAATGTTAAGGACCACTAATTTTTTACTTTGAAGATTTTACTAAACTTGTCGCTATTAATGCATTCTACTGCATGTCCATCCATAAATAGATTCCACGACTTATAGCATATTCTCAGACGTTAAGTAGGAGTGTAGGGAGAGAGAGAGAGAGAGAGAGAGGGGGGGGGGGGGTGTCAGGCGTCTGAAGGATCATCTTTGACATCCGTTGTTCTTCATGTCTGTCTATATCCATGATGGCAGACCACTTCTTCCGCAACGCTGGATATCTATATTCATCTGGGACCAATTAGCTACAGAATAGGACATCAAATATTCTGCTTGTATTATTGTTAATATTAAAAATGCCTAATGCAGGGACATTAATTTGATGATTTAATATCGTGTTTGTTGTCTGGATCTTTTTTTTAATACTTACCAATATAGTAGTAGTAGTAGTAGTAGTGGTAATAGTAGTAGTAGTAGTAGTAGTAGTGGTGGTAATAGTAGTAGTAGTAGTAGTGGTGGTAATAGTAGTAGTAGTAGTAGTAGTGGTAATAGTAGTAGTAGTAGTAGTAGTAGTAGTGGTGGTAATAGTAGTAGTAGTAGTAGTAGTAGTAGTAGTAGTAGTAGTAGAAGAAGAAGAAGAAGAAGAAGAAGAAAATACAGTGACAGTAATAATAATAATAATAATAATAATGTTAGACATTGTTTTCATACATTAGACACTGAATACTTCTTTTCTTCCAGAGTCACTCACACTGTCCTTAAATGAAATGAAACATTCCACACGTAAACTAGAATTACAGATGGTAGCTTTCCTTGAATGTATTTCTTTTAACTCGGAAAAAAACCCCACATCCTGTTAATCTTGGCATGTGCGAAATAAAAAGAAAAGGACTAATTATTTTTAGGAATGTCTCTAACATGATAATGCAACGAATATATTGATTATTTTGCAAGCTATTTCCGGTGGAATTGAATGAAGTAAAATCTTTAGGCAACTCAGCCGTAAGGGTTTAAAATGATTTGTGAATCGTTTTCTTGCGTTCGCGATCTTCATCGATCCTTTTACACGTTTCAGACGTGTTCTTTCATGTTTGATTTGCAACTTCCGCGTAGATGTATTCACGTATCCTGTTCTTTCTTGAATCCTGCTGTCATGTTATGTTCCTAGGGGGTATGCGATATACATTTATTTGATTTTTCAACCCTCCTATACATCACAGAAACACATTTGGCAAGAGCCAAATGATAAAAATAATTGTTCCACACAAATTTATGTCATTTTTTAACCCTGCTATACATCATACAGACACCATTGGAAAGGGACAAATAACTGTGTGTTTTTTTTATGTTTTGACGCCAATTTGCTCGTCGTTAGTTGAGTAAGTAGTCAAAAATGGTTTGTAAAATTCTATTTTAAATATAATGCATTCTGGTACACGGTAAGGTATGATAGTATATATAGGGATGACTATTACAATAGCGTATTCAGGTCAAATAAATCTATTGGTGATTGATTAGTAGTATTCTGTACCTCATTCGCATGCAATGGACATGATGAAGTTATCTTATCTACTTGACGAAATCGTATAGGATAAAAGTGCTGTCTACCAATAGATCAACATAGTACAAACGGTCCTTACGATGAATCATCCCACATCAACGCTAAAGTACAACAGTAGTATCAAAACTATCGAGGAATTCATTTTAATTTGCGGTTAGAGGTGTGATCGTCTCCAACACCCTCTTTTTCGGAAAGTCCGCTGGCCTATGTATTCAAGCAATCTGACTCCATTAGTGACCCCATGTAGATGGAATCGCCCTGTGGTGAAATTGAAGACAGCACTTACCAATAATTAACGCCGTAATAAAGAATAGTCTGGACACGTCTCGTCTATCAACATTGGAGATTAATTTGTATGGGAGTCAAGTCTCTTGCAAAAGGAGCACACCATTGCAATTTACTGCCGACATTTTTGTCAATCTCAAAACCATACGGAGGAAAAGTGCATTTCACTGTATGTCATCGTATGCCCTACAATCAAATTCGAAAACAATTTACACAAATCACTCGTGATGCTGTTTTTACGACCTTTAAATCGTTGGACCGTCATGATAAGGAAAAGAAAACGGTTGTTAACCAAGATACGTTACCACCAACACATTACCTCCAACAGAATATATACTTCGACATATCTGACGAGCGATATATGTATCATGCAATGTATTAATTCAAATAATTATACTTTCCTTTTTGTCGTAAGAAAATTAATGATTTACGGAATTCTCGAAGCAGATTTAATACAGAACTAGTTTTACATCTGCAATGTCCCTAAAGGCCTAAAGAAGTTGAATGTTCTCAATTTTCATTTATGAAAAATGATGAATAATATTTTTTAAGCGAATATTCATATTGATTTCATAAATTTCAATTACATGTGACCTTAGGAACTCATTATCGCAAAAGTTGGAACATCCGGTCATAGAGTTCGTGTATCCTTCCGCGAGGATGTTATGAGTCACTGACGATAATCACGATGAACCGTTCAACTCTCGGCTTTATCAACAATAAATCAAACTGCTTTCCATTTGCATTGACTGCCTACGTTCATGTGATGGACTGTTTAATAATTACTGGAATTTTAACAGCTACACTTAATTTTCCAACTGTTTAGGTTAAATCATTTAAAGGTACATTACTTGCAACCGCATTTGACTTGACAATATCAAATACACTAACTGATCGAAGACGATAGGCATGTGGTTTTAATTCCAATATTCTAGTATTTATTTCAAACCTTACACGCACGCACACGCGCACACACACAAACACAAATACAAACACATACTATCCCTTTCAATTATTTAACGGATAGTAATATTACGTGGGTTGTTACACAGAAATGGAAGCCAAACTTATGTTGACATCTTAATGTTTATAATTATACATTACAAATACGATGTAAATAGTAATGATGTACTATTCGTCAATTATTTTGTGAAAATCCATTTCTGTAAATGAATGCTAGAGTTAAGTAGTAGTTTACAACCAATTACGTCCATCATATAGTTCATCCGGGAATTATCCACAAATATTCCTACATTTTAAATCCATTTTATCACAATCAGATCAAATTTAGCTGACCAATCTGATAATTTAAAGCCATAATCCAAGTAACTAACTAATGGATTTCGACAATTAATCAGCATTTTGTCTCAAACAACCCAACAGATCGGTTTACCAAAAGGATGAACTGCGTTTAGCAAGTAAGCGGCTTTATTTTCACGTGGGGTCAATGCATGAGGTTTCATTGGAAAAACAAAGTCGAATTTCCTCCCGACGGATTGAAATATCAATGTAGAGTGTAAATGTCATCGTATTGATTGATTTTGTTACAGAATCCACCTGTCGTAGATTAATTCAAACGAAATGACGCCGCTACTTTGTTGAGTATGTGTAATGTGTCGAACTCTTGTAATCCCTAATTGGGAAGGAGCGCAGTTTTGTGTGAACATCTTGTAGATACGCTCTTGGCGAAGTATTTGTTTGGCAGTTTCTAATGATGTAAATATTTATATGGTTTGTATTAGTATGGCTTGTAGCTGTAAATACACTTGTCTTAGTGTTGAAATGATGCTGTCGTGTTTGGCAATGCGGTACCGTCCATGATGTAAATCACCAATGGATTGAAAGTATCTGTACGTTTTATATATTATAAACAACAAGCATATGACATTTTACATATTTCTCTATGCTTTCAACGTGTGAACATAATATTTATATTATAGAAAAGAATGCAACTATTTTACTCTATGAAATGTTATTAATAAATGTGTTATATTGCCCATACACATTGAGTAGTAAATAGTTTCCTCAGGTATGTCAAAAGGACAGTGATTTTACATAATGTAACTGTAAAGTATCAAGCATCATTATAGATGTTCAGACTGTAGATCGTATGTTAATACAACTATTTCTCAAGGATGTAATGTTAACAACCAACGACCAACGTTACTCACGATCAAACGTTTTAAGCAATAAGCTGATAAGAATAAGCTAATATGAAAACACATGTATTTCTTGATTATTATCACGACTCTGTGGCATATGCGAGGAAACACCGGACCTGTTTTAGATGATTCCCATTTAAATGCAGTGTTCATTTGCGCGCCTGCTCTTTGAGAAGTGTAAAAATGAAGAGAAATATGTTTAGTTCTCTTCAGGACACTAGTCACTGGTCTGTCTTGCTAAAACGATAAATTACGTATTGCGCTAATTGATGGACGGCGAACACTTACTCGATTTAAAATGTTCGGGTTTTTAGTTTTAACACAGCAACAACAAAAAAACAGTTAGGTGTCCGGGCCAGGACACTTCCTCTAGATTGTGCCGTACACCGACAAATATTCAGTTAAGGTTATTTTCGTGGTATATTGATCACAAAATCCTGGGAAATTTCTCTAGCCGTTTATATACGCTTCCTAGTACAAATTAATTTAATCGATGACCTGTCCAATCGAATTGGATATCGGATCCAGGCAGGACACTCTCACCTCGGGTGTCCTGGTTTATTTTTGAGCGTCAACGTTAGGTGTCCTGACCAGGACACCTAACAGGAAACCTAACTGTGTTTTACTGTGTTAGGCTTGTGGCTGATCGGATTCGCAAAATACTCAAGTGATTGCTGTTAGTGTGATATTTCGATCTATCAAAGTTCGCAAATGTTCAATTTGAGGAAGAACACATCCGTTGCAGATGTATTTTTATATAATTGTTAATTTTTAGTAAATTTATTTTTATGCTTTTAAACTACATTCCTAACAACATGTATTCTATGTTTCCATGGCAAATATACTAAAGAAATGTCCTTACATTAAATACGATCAATATTGATATAATAATATGATTGCTTGAATTGAACGGTGCGCATCAGAGCGGAAGAATACGACGAATAACAAGTGTGTTTGTTGACGGTTGATGACGTCGGATACAAAATAGTTAAGTTAGTCCGAGTGCATCTATAACGAGAATTTTGAGAAGAAAATACATTAGACGACAGCAATTATATCTTAGATAAATACAAAACAGGCGACTGCAACGATATCTTAACTCACCAATTCATTCATTCATTCATCTTTATTCTCTTAAGCCACACATGGTGGTACAAGAGTACACAATTCAAAACAATAACAAAAAGAAACAATCATCAAGATAGCATGTTTTAATAATATTAATAATTGTTTTATGTTTTTTTTACATAAATTACTTTCTTCTACTTTTTTTTTACTATTCTATCACCGAACCCCTGTGTGTTCTATGTCCAATTTTTTTAAATAAATGGAATTAAGGTTATATGGGTAAAATTAGGTCCTTATATCTCCTCGCGAATTTTCAGCCCGAAAATAGCGAAACAAAGGTTTAACTCCGCAATCTAAAATTATTATCAGAACCAAACTAGTATATGTCCCTCCACGTCGGCTCTCAGTATTATTTAAGTCGGACTAATGTTATGATCACCTCTGACATAGGCTGGTGCTTCCGGGGAAGCAGGGTTCCTTGTAGTATTCCCGACACGAATATGACTCGCTTCTCTTGCAGACATGAGCTACATTGCTGTTGGATGAACACCCTCCACATGGTTCTGAAATAGCATCACCAGTATATAGGCCTCAATATGCAACTATATTCAACAACATTAATTAAGGGTCAGTAGCCTTTCTGGACATATAAATTTTGCTTAATGCGAATTCAAAGAATTTCCAAATGTCTACAGGCCCCAGGTCGGAGGTATAGTACAGCAAAACCTATAAACAGTCCGTAAATTGAAATAAATGGAGAAAAAATAAAATTGTTTAATAATATTCAAGAACTTGCCGATCATGTATTGAAAAAAGAGTGGCAATAGATTCTTCAAGACGAGTTCCGAAATTGGGTAGAAAGCTTCCCCACTAACTATATGCCGGACCTTAATCTATTGTGTTGAGTATATATTGTACCTAATTTGCTTTGCTAATTAGGTATATGTGTTTTTATCTTTGAAACTCTTTATTGCTGGGAATTTTAGTGTCATCATCAATGAACGTTCCTACTAATGAGAAAGAACAATTTTCGACAATAAAAAAAAATCATTGAAATTACTAAGTGTAGATTCGCTCCTGCTTATCTCAAAAACCAAGATTTTATGAAAAACTGCTGATTTGTTCACTCTGCTAATCGAGGTATTTACTGCAGCAAAGTGTAAATAGTCTGATGATTGACATCTCAGCGAAAACGAACGCAATTTTACTATTAATCATTATTAAGACAATCAACACAGTCAGTTAATCCACTTGAAGCAGGCCAATTATATTTTTTTATACATTATTTTATATAAATATTTAAATATTTTGTCTTAAATGTCAGGAATTAAAAACAAAATGCTTTATTGTTATATTATGTAGTGTTAATATTTGTAAAACTATTTTTTTTAAATTAAAAAAATAACGAAAAATAATAATCAACAGACCCATCGATGACATATTTTATATAATAGGTCGTCGAAGAGTCTGTTTATTACTTTTTAATCTATTTTTTATGGGTTTTTTTTCTCCAAAATATTATCACTGCATAATATAACAGTACAACATAATTTTAAAGAAAGATCCTGACACTATTTTTTTTTCTGTTAAATTTATAAAAGAATGTATACAAAAAAAACATAATTGGCCGAATTCAAGTGCCTGTGGTTAATCGCAGTTAGCAACAACGAACTGTTTTATTAATAGAAATTAACAAATATTAAAATACTGACTTGTAACTAAAAAATCAATACTGAAGAATATACCCACCTGATTTGAACTCGAGCTTGAATCCTGGGCCTGAGGAAGATAAAGTAGCTCTGTGTAAAACAAGAGTCTGGTTTCCTTGGGAAGTGAACTGTTCGGTTGGAGGCGTAGCACAGCAAAACCTATAAACAGCGTACATGCAATTTTCATTAAATTTAAATATATGGGGGAGGGGGGGGGGGGTGTGAATAGATATTTTAAAAAAATATTTTAACATAAATCTTTATATGATATTAATAGTCATGTATCTCAGAAAAGGCATACAATCACGGTTCGTTGACATATTTCATGGACAGAATGATTTTCGGGGTGTACGGGTTTTTACAAGCCGAAATTTATCGTATACGAGAAGGCATATTTTGGATAAACGTATTGATTTGTCTACACAAGTATATTGGGCAACAAGCTACATTTTCCGTATGTTTTTAATATTTTCAAATATTTTTGTTATTTTTGATATTTTTTATCTCACGATAAAAAAACAAATAAAAAAACAACTATGAACACATATTGAATATTGAAAACCAGTGGGATATGCGGATGTACATACTTTCAGGTAAAACACGTTTTGACCATGAAATATGTCAACAAACCGTGATTGTATGCCTTTAATAGTCATGCCCTACCATTGAAAACATAATCATCACTGTTACCATAAAACAACGCATTAAACAAACAAACCTTGGCCCCTCTCTGGCCACGTTAGTCAGTCTCAGCTCCACGTACTGTTTACAGGGAGTGTCACAAGGAAGGGTAAGTCCACCCGGTGTAAAACGTATGACGACGTTATGCCCAGTAGGAGCCTGTACGAACACGAGAGTATGAAACCTTTTCATGTTTTACACTCAAAATCCTAATACAATATTTGATGAAACACGATTTCAGTGAATGTGTATATTCCCTGATTATACAGATTCACTGTAACCTATATAGCTATAGTATAATAATAATAATGTGAACATTTATATTGTGCCAAATCCATGCTAGAAAGCGTGCTCAAAGCGCTACATTATTACCCCGGTCAATGGATCAGTGTGTATTTTTATCCAACATATGGTTCAAGATAACTCATGACATAAATATCATATCTTGTAGAGTAGTGAATAACACCTGGAACATATTGACTTTGGAATCACTCGTGTCGTAAAATCAATATGACACAGTAGGAATAATACATTAAATTAATAAAACAAATTTATGTATGTGTCCTACCGTAATGAGCCAGGTGCATTGAGATGCACTATCTATAGCATCCCTCGTGAGGGTCTGCCATGTGGATGTGGAAGTAATAGTAGAGGGACCACACTGAGCTGAGAATAAAGAATGAAGAAACGATGTCGTTGTCGACGTTGAGTAGACCGTGATCTTTTACTGTTTTTGTTGTTGTTTTTATCACGGTCCTCAAGACATTTATCAGTTATATAAATGTGCGCCAATTTGTGAGACAGCTTAATGTATAATACTTACTGCGTTTAATCATTTTAATGCGACCTCAAGCTTTTAGACATAAATGCGACAACAATTAAATGCGATCGACCAGGCCTCCATGCTTTTTCCCGGACCTACCTATCATTAATTCCCATAATGTATATGGGATGCCATGGAATTGGAAGTAAATTCGCATGCTATGATAAATTAATCAATATATGTTAGCGTTAATAAGGAAAATAAGGCAATAACATTAATGCTTAGGTAATAAGGTATTTCCTAAGGTTCCATTAACACTAATGCAGTGATTATGATTCGTACATTATAAGGTGACACAAATGTAGTCATAATTCTTTATATGAAACCTCCAATAGAAGTAATGCAATTGAAAATTGAGAACTTGTTCAGAATATTTCTCATAGGTTCAGAGCACGTTATCATCTATTACTGCATGGTCCTGGATGGTGACATCTACTGTATGTTGTACACATATTATAAGCATAACTGCGTTTTATAAATCTTCTGTGATCAGTAGAGCTAAGGTAAAATTTCGTGAAATGATCTTGATAATTCAAAACATACCAAAAAATCCATCTGTGGATCACCTTATTACCTAGTCATTAACGTTATTAGCTGATTCTACTTACAGCCGCTAACATATACTGAGACAAACTAAAAACATCACAGTCATATATTGAATGATATATCAAATAAAGGACACAGGAATGATGTATTGAGGTTATCGTTTATTTGTTAGG
>JAUTBT010084487.1:0-12278 GCA_032361225.1 Lepetodrilus schrolli | reverse complement strand
TATATGTTGTGAATATGGCGATGATATGGCTTTTAAAAATTGGTTACCAATTTCACCGCCACACTGTCCACACACCCTATAGGTTTGAATGCCTTGCTTCGTGATATGCTTGGTATGATCATGACATTGACTTAAGAACGGCATTCCATTTCATAAAACGGTACAGCACGACTTTAACGTACAGTCCCATATTATATAGAACCATACACTGTCTTTATCTCTTATATACTAGTAGACTTCACCTTTTTTGGTTATGAACTATCGTATATCCTTTCAACACTTCATCATCGTTAGTTTGTGGAACAGCTGCTCACGTGGAAACATCCACTATGACAAGGTGATGAAGAACGGCCTACAAGAAACGTTAACCCATGTATATACACATGGTACTAACATGGTCACATTGTCTATGCACTCCACATACCGTAATGGTCTACGACAACACCGTTAGGGTAAGTGGCATGCACGCAAGATCCGCTGCTAAACTGCCGATGCATGTTGCACATTGCTGACCACACTTGCATACGATATCGAATCTTATTAGCAGTAAATAGCACCATGCGGACCGTATCGTACCCTATGGTAAACGTAAACTAAAACTAATGATGCCAATGAACCACGAATGGTGGTTCTTTCTGTGCACTGGTATGTAATACATCCTACATCCATTTTCATTTCATATACTACTATTGAACATTTTGAATTTCTCAATCATAATTTAAGGAATATGAACAAGCCGCAAAAGCCAACGTACAACCTTTTAATGTTTGACATACTCCTGATTATGTCGGTATTTCACCGACGAAACGTTGAGTAATATGATAGTTTTTATGTAACCATTATATTATGCTGACTTTAAATTATAATTTGTAACACCAACGAAGAAAAACATCAAAACTGTATTCCGTTCCTAGAATAAAGTCCAAGATTCGTGTTTGGAAAGTACATATATACATGTATGTACACACACAGACGAGCAATTTTAAGTGAAAACAAATATTGTCTACATATTGGCCTTGCCGTTCAACATACAAACAGTACAAACAAATGGTAAGAAGACTTTGAATACCTGTAAAGTCAAATCACCGGCAGTTACTTCTCAAATTGGCTGCAGTGCCTTTGATGTTCCTAGTTCTCGTCACCTTGGTATCTACTTTAAAGTGGACTTCACATCTTTGGCTTTAATGAAACATGTCCATTTTGCATAGTTTTGTGAGAGGCGAGAAGGAGCACAATTGCTTACTTTACCAGCCAGTGTGTCGATTCTCGAAGCTCTCAGGTCAACTATGAGACTATTGCGCTCTCGTAAGTGCATGACCCCCATATATAAGAGATCGCTATGAGAACACTATGGTCTCGTAGTAGAAGCTGCAGCTGTACGAACAGTTGATGTCGATACAGTAAAACCTTATACTCGTCCAGTTTACATGAAATCAATTGTCCATCTATAATCAAATACGAGATGAATGTGTTCCACGTCTGCTATCCATTACCCGAACTTCAGCACAGTGCAATAACACAATAGATTTTTATAATTTTATTCATACACGATATCAAAGTCTTTTTGGAGCTCTTTTAGAGCTTCTTCTTGGGACTTAATTTGTCGAATATAAAGTTAAAAGATTTCTTCAAATAGAAACCATTTATTAATATTTACACATTTACTTAGAACTATATTTTGTCCGCGTGCTTTAACCCAGTTTCCAAGACAGTTGCCTATATAGTGTTTGTTACTGAAAATCGATATTACATTACATTATAGAATCTCACATTCGTGTTCATATATTACTGAATGTATTAAACTCGTTGGCAAAAAATATACTATGTTCGGCAGAGCCTCGCAACTCGATTAATACATTCAGTATTATATGACCACTCATATGAGATTGTCTATATACATATAAAATAAAAAATACATACATGTACATACAAATAATAGAGTATAGACAGCCAAAGGCGACTAGTGGACATTATTGGAGGGGACTCCCCCGAGATATACAATTAAGATTGAGGTGGTCAGACACTATTAGATCCAGACGTGCGGTTTAATACTACTTGTACTTGTAATAAACTACAGACAAGCTAACCGTACCAAACACAGGTCAGTGTCAGTTCACTCTCCTCGGCTGACGGGAGTTCGAATCCAGTTAGACGTCTCCGGTGTGTGTAGATGCCCAGACACTTCTGTGATCTCTCCGGGTGTTCGAATTCTACTTGTTACGTGAAACCATGGCATGTTATTGGAATCTTCACACATCCCGGAATAGAAGCTTATATCCTTAGTGTAAATACGGTTAGCTGTAGTGTTATTGTAATTGAAGGTTGGGGATGGTTAATAACACAGTCGTGCCCAGGCTTACCGTAGATATACGTAATTGCCGTGTGATCGTGGCGATAAAGGAATTCCGTATGCAGTAGGGGTATTTATATTGGACATTGAAAATAGCGTATTTTCTTATTATTATTTTTGGAAATGATTAATTTCAAGTTTCTCGAACTTGTGTGAAGGTATCATATTTTGTAGTCACAGTTCCCTGTTAGGTATTCGCTAATAGGTCATGTAATGGGCAATCAAATTCACATTCCACTAGTTCATCATACGTGCTAGCTCCAAAACCAAGGGACACAACTTTGCAGTTTTCATTCAGATTTATCTACATTAAAGCATGGTACGGTTGAATATTCGTATAATTTAGTCCTAAATGAGCTGAGATTTTGATGAAATATTTCTAATGTACTAGATTGCTGCTAAAATTAATAGAATAGCTCATTGATGGGTAACATACACTATATTATAGGTTATGCGATGTCAGTTGCAAGTTAAACCATATCTATTCTACATCAGTAGCCTACGCATTCTTTCGACCATGAAATCAAGAACCCATGCCTGGAATAATATAGATATAAACTATATTGACATCTCTATATAAATACTATACGTATGTCAAAACATAATCAACATTTGACATCATGATTGAAATCTCGCGAATCGCTGATCCAAGCTAATCTTATCATTACCTATCGACCTTCACTGGATCTAAAACAGTAAATATGTCAGAATTGAGTTTGACAGGCTGCATACAATTAAGTCTTTGCCCCCGATGGTTTTACCGTATACCTACCTACTACTATCTACTATCCTACTAATCTGCTCGTAGATCTGCATGCACCTACGACACTACACGACAGACAATACATGGTGCTTATCGGACCGGGGAGGCTGAGAAATTGGCAAGGCTATTTAGTTAAGTGAAGCTACAGGATTATGCTGACCAAAGCTTTACCCCATGGCTCCAGGCAAGTCAGAATTGAGAATATCGAAGGCCTCTAGGTTGTGTTCTTTTCTTTGATGGCTAAATCTGGCCGCACGCGTGTGAAAACATTGCCGCCAAAACGAGTGATTAGGAGGACGATCAATTACACGTGCAGAATGTGTCTACAGCGAGGTGAGGCCCTGAGGTACTGGTGCACGCACGTGCATAGAAGAATCTGGTTCTCATTCATCCAAAATGATTTGGAATTGCATGTAAACACGTGTAAAATAGTCCATTGTACATAGCAAAACAATGCAAGCATCTCTGAAAATTGTATTGGATGTGGGGGTATTTTGTCAAGTGCGTGTTCGAACTGAATTCAGGCGTGATATGTGAAAGAGTGTTTATAGTGGGTGTTTGGATGGGCGTGGCTCTTGAGATTACAAACCACGTGTGGCCGCGCAATCTGCAGCCACGATATGACAAGAAGATTCGGCTGGAACGTCTATGTTTGCCATCCTATTACCAGTATACTTATTCTGTATATCGCCATTTGTTGATCTGCATCAGCCATGGTATTGATAATTGTTGCCTTCAGTATTCATAACAATAATCATAATAATAATAATTCATAATAATAATAATGGACATTTACAATGCGCCAGATCCACCCCTATATACAAAGCGTTACATTATTACCCCTGGTAGCCATAGCGTATGTTTCTTGTGTATTCACTACCAAGCAGAAATATGCCATTTAAAATTGCTATAAAACTCAATACGTTAATTAAATAACGATTTATAGCATCCCCTCGACGTATAAGATTACCTACTTACTCATAGATGGTTATATAAACACAATTGCTAGGAATACTAAAAGTGCATGTATGTAAGCACATATTGTTTATTTGGGGGATCATTTAATTTTTTTCCCCTCACTCGTAATGTGACAGTGTACTGATATTTACAAGTTGCTTTGGCTCATACTGTTTAGATACTAGACCATGCTCTGGGAACATTTACCCCCGAAAAACATTCGTCTTGTAGATCTAGAATAATATACCACTGTTTACACGTGGAAGCACGTGTCGACAATAGCAGCATTGATCACGGTCTGTTGTGTCTTCTCGTGTTAAACATTCGGAATTGATGTATCATGTATATGTGAGAACGTCTTCACTGGGTTGCCACAAGCTGTAGAGCATGAAGAGGGTGGGTTGTACATACACGTAGTCGAGTTAGTTGTTAAGGGCAGCTATGCAACACTTGGGAATGGATCAATCAATGTGTAGTTTGTCGGTGTACTGAAGTGATGAACGAGGGGAGACATCGGTGTCAGGCGAGAACTGATTACTTTCTCTGGTCAGATGCCCCTGCCCCCCCCCCTCCCCGACACACACACACACACACACACACACACACACACATACGCACACAACCACGACCACCATCCCTGGCAGTTCCAGTTTATAGACCCCGTTCGCTGTCACTGGTCTATACTACATTATCACATATGACGTAACATGTAGTATTCCTTGTCAACTGTACATTATAAATACGCAAGACTGATATAGTATAAGAGACTTTGGGTCGTTATTTAAACCACATGCTAGCTTATATAGGAGAACAAGACTGTAAACTGATGGTCAGACGGCCATGCGATGTGTGCTCTTCTGTAAACCGTAGGAGACCACGTCCCGAGATTACGAAACATTTTGAGTACGATTTCATGCTCAAGCTCAAATTATATATGTGGATTTATGAACAAAACTTTGAGTTGACCGTGAAAGCGTACTCAAGGAAGTTTCGTAATCTCGGGACCATGTCACATAGTGTTCTTCGTCGTAAGCCTTTACTTGTAAAGACCCTTGTTTCTTTATATCAGAACTTGAATAGTGGTCAACAATACTCGCTCCCACGCTGTACTAGTAGGATATGTATCAGCCGTGTCAGGCTGCAGAATGTAAACCATCTGATGTTTGGCTTGATCAAATTTTAATAGATGTTTGTAAGTCAAATAGGCCTATATCTAAATGTCTAGTGTTCGCAGAAACTTTACACAATCTACATAGCCTGACTAGCCTTACACAAGTTACAGACTATTTACAGTTTTGGAATAATGTATATTTTTTAACAGTTCCCTTTCATTTAATATCTAAATGAACTATGTAATATTACAGAGGAGAAGCAACTGTCATTGACAAAATATAAGTAGGGCAGAAGCTGTGCACGTAATACGGAAGATAACCGGAAGTCATCTGCAGACTGTACTCAAAGCGAGGCTACTTCCAGTTGGCATTGATGGGCACGTGCATCTCGTGCCGATCGTTATTATCACTTTCAGACGGATATTGAGTTACCTCCCGTGGTTCAAGATACCGTTCTAATCGCGTCGGAGTCTCACACGTTAATTATTAATATGTTCATAATTTCCTAATAGTCTTTCACCGTCCGAAAACATAACTAATAGAAAAGATTTATGTTCTGTTCGCCCGCGATTGCTGTGTTTGTTATTCCTCTCTGTCATGTGGTAATGACGTGGTGCATTCTTTGGCTACCATCTACTAAGTTAATTGGACGAATTAAGCACTAAGTGGGTAAACGAATATACCGTATACAGTGTCTTGTTGTATACTCACAGAATAGGTATACCCATTAGCATTGTAACTGTAGAGTTGGCTTTCAAAAACATACTTTTACTGTATGTTTCCTAATAGGTTATGGAGTCAGTGGTATATATCATTCATTATCTTTCTGTCTCAGGGGCGGGGTATCTAGGATTGTGTTGGTGATGGTTATAGAATCTATGCGTGCTTGCAGACCCACATATCCCGTTTTTTTGTTGTACTTTTGAGGGCAGGGGAAAGGTGGGTTATGTCCATAACTTCCCGGAATCCGCTATTGTCTCTCATTAGTGTAATGAACTTCTATGAATAGTACATTGGCTTTGTATATCGTGTCAATTTTGGCGTTTTCCCTATCATTACCCGAACGGATTATTAGTATCAATGTAAAATATCTTACCCTTTTACTAGTTTCAGTGGTTGTAGAGGCATACTTTCTACATTCTTGTTTGTTGTATAGTTGAACAAGGCATCCACTAACTAACATACAAGGGGGCGGATGGTAGCGCAGTGGTAGAACGTTGGACTTCGAAGCCATTTGGTTCCAGGTTCAAATCCCGTCCCTGGAGCCCGGCATCAATATTCGCAAAAGGTACCTTTCTGACGCGATATTGTTAGGATGCGCTGACTATAGCGTGGCAATGCAGTCAACATCCTTGGTCTGTCAGTACCAGCCGGTGCTCGCAGGTTTACTGCAACATTCACCGCTACGGATGTTGCGGGTTTCCTCCTGCCCTAAACTGACAAGCCGTGATATAAGTGAAAGAATATTGAAAGCGGCTCTAAATCCCCATTAAATTTTTTTTTTTAAATATTGGCAAGCAGTACTTTCCAAAGCGAATACTCGTAATTTAATATTCATTCGCGATTATTCGAATATTCGTTTCAGCTCTAATTCGAATGCTGTTTTACTATTCGAATATTCGTAATTTAATATTAATTCCCAAATATTCGTTTCAGCTCTATATATAATACTATACCATTGCTAAAGTTGGAGTTGTACGTTACCTTGGAGTTACACCGTTGTATAGAGTAGAGGGCTTGATGCAATGAAGCTTGTTGAGTTACAGTATGACGGCCTGCTTTACTCAAATTTTGAATTGGGATTTGTGAACATGAAATCGTACTCAAACGGGCTCTGTAACATCGCGATATAATAGAAAATAGAACTAAAACATTAAAGATAACACATGAGGTATTGTGCATCTAACTACTAACGGAATGCTTTGAGTTCAATGCTTTTGAGAATGTATGCTGTATGTGTTAGCAAAGGTATCAGATATTATATCTGTAAAACTTGTTTTAAAACTCATATAAATAAAATACACTTGTTGTTTAAATACACAAACTATTTGTTATATAAATAAACACTGTTTCTTTTGTTTAAAATAATTTAAAATTTCCGATACGTGTGCTTTTTCTTCTTTCCTCCTCAGGCACCACTTGGCCATGGTTTCATCGTTATTATTCGGTCACAAAAAGTAGGGTAAATACGAAATGCCTGTGGCGGACGCCGAACTAGCTTACCTGTAATTATTACAGATAGCATTGAGGTGATTTTCTTTTGCATATTGATGAATATCGATGAATTTTACACGAAATGAATGTAAAAGTATCAATTATTCATTTTATGGTGAAAAGAAATTTAATAAAAAGAAATATACTATATTATTTTTATCTTGGATTTTAGAGCATTTTACGGTAGAAGGAAACACTACCCTGCAAACAAACAACGTTATATAACGTTATTACAACGTTGTAATAACGCTATAACGTTGACATAATGTTGTAATAACGTTATATAACGTTGTGTGTTTGCCGGCTACTAGCATTTCCCCGATAATTTTGAAGGAAACCCACCAAAACCGGCTGGTACCACCAAACCAGTATTGATTCACCATTGGTGAACAAGAAATGTATTCCACAATAAATATATATAAATCTTCCTCAAAATAGGCATCAGTGCGCCATCAAATACATTATTCAATGTTTAACACTGTTTCATTTTCAAAATGAGAAATGAGTATTAAATTATTGCATATTTCTATATAACTATCATTCCCAGGCAAATATGATTATTTTTATTTTTTTATTTTTTACTAATTAATTACACCTATCTTAGACTAATTACTAGATAGCAATCGCTATACGTGTAATCATGACGTCACATTTCTTGTGTAGAGATTCCCCAAACTGCCGATAGCAGTATCCACAATGTTGTAAATTTATATTCATAGTTTCCCCTAGTTAGGAATAGTATGTAGAATAATACAAATAAAATATTTAACAAAAGCTTTAATATTGCGTCCAAATGTGCCATTTCAAGTAATTAACACATTCATCGAATACTATATGGATTCATAAAGATACCGTGTGGTGCACCAAATGTGTGTTTATTCTGAGAGGAAAAGTAATACTTCAACCAGCGAATGTTCAATATCCAGCTGAATGGCGAATATGTGTACGCTTTGCAATGTATTAACTAAGAGGACGTTATTGCCTCTTAGTGGATAAGAGCTTCGTGAAAGGATACCCTGACTCTGATTTTACGAAGCATTTCATGCTCAAGCTCAAATTAATATGGGGATTTATAGGGGAAAAACTATGAGTTGGGCATGAAATCACACTCTCGGTACCTAGTCAGACTGCAACGATTAACGTTTTTCTCGTTATCGTTATCTGGCTTGGTGTGACCGCACCTTTACTTTATCCTTGGTTAGTTTATGGTCATCCGCACCAGTTGCTGGTGCTCGCAGGTTTACTGCAACAGAGCTACATGTTTGTAGTATTCCTCCTGCAGAAAACCGACAAGCCGTGATATGGGTTGTATACTCCCTTTGGAGTTGATAAGGAAATTGAGTGCACACAGATCCATTGACCGGGGTAATAGCGTAGCGCCAACAGCATGCTTTTGAGCGTGGATTTGGCGCAATATAAATGTTCACATTATTATTATTATTATTATTATTATGAACGAAATCTAAACCACAACGAACAAACAACATCATCAACCAAAAAAGAATAATAGATCTGTTAATAAAGGGTTGGCAATTACTTGGGTTATCTATATAATAATAATAACAATAATACTAATAATAACAATAATAAATGCTACTTATAATGCGCCAAATTGACCCACTAAGGCATGCTCAAACCGCTACACTATTATCTCCGGTCAATGGATCAGTGTGAACTCAGTGTTCCTTCTCAACTCACTGGGGAGTATACAACCAAGCTGCCGTTTCCAGCGCTACAAGGTTACCATTCATACGACCATGGCATCCTACCGGGTACGCATTCTCTGTTGGGTGCAGGCATTTTCGAACTAAGCCACTGCCTAAAGGTGACATCACGAGTTGTTCAACCTGTTATATGTGATTAATACCGTTAAAAAAAACGTGCATGGTGACATGTTGAAAGCGTCATACCCCGAAGCAGGTCCACGAATTATCAGAGGCCACGCCTCAATGGTCTATGTCTTATCTGCAGTTAAACTACTGAGTTCCATTTCCTGGTTGCGCATTCTGTAAAAACCAATAGAAATACAAAACCCGTTTCGTCTTGAGAGGGGTTATTGCTCACGGGTGTGTTGTTTGATCACGGTAAATAAGGATGATATTAATATCCAATGGCATTGCTAGACATATACGTGTCCTGCTTCTAGGATTTCAGATATTGATCAACTTTCTTCCAGCTGGATAGCTCAAAACGGCTGATTGTAAAGTTCTATTTATAGCAAAAGATGTACACCACATAGGACTACAGGAATAGCCAGAAGGATAGCAGGGCATGTGCATACAAAACATGCCAGTCGTGATATTGAAATATATTGAAAGCTTAAAACGTAAATCATCCCACCAACAAGGACTACAGAACAGAACGTAATCGGTACTTCTTAACGCGCCAATCCCAATACATACTGCAGATAAAAAGAACATTATACTTACTACGTAATTCATACTCAATCCAGACAGAAAATACTTCTTAATGAACCAAGAACAATATATACTACAGATAAAAAGAACATTATATTTACTACGGAATTCATACTTAATCCAGACAGAACATACTTCTTAATGAACCAAGAACAATGTATAGTATAGATTAAAAATAATAAAACACTATAATTACTACGTAATTCATACTTAACCCAGATAGAACATACTTCTTCATGAGCCAAAAACAATATATACTACAGATAAAAAGAACGTTAGAACGTGATTCGTATTTAATCCAGACAGTTATTGCAGTAAGAAACAGAACAGAACATAAAATTTAGTTCATATATTACCCAGAACATTGTGACTGCAGATTATAGAACAGCACAATATATTCTGTCCCTGATACACCACATGAAGGGCTATATATCACCTGTCACTTTTTCCAACTTTTTAGCAGAGCCAAAAAACCTTGTCTGACTTAGGTCATTTTGGTATAAAAAGAAAACCAATACATTCTAAACCATATCTCACGAAGGAATCATTTCATACATGCACTGTTTATACCGATGAATTCAGAATGAGTCGGGATTTCTACCGATACCAATATTATTGTTAGTGTGGTTTGGGCACATATGCCATCATATAGCTTCTTTTGGAGGTATTAACAAGACGGATGCACATTTATATAATTTATTGCTGGATTAATTTACCAGGAAATAATACACATTTGTAAAATATCTTTTAAATCTAACTTTTCTCATTAGTTTAATATTTATGTAGATGTTGATAGAGGACTATCTGCCCGTGGGATGCTATTATTACCAGATATTATACTAAATACCACCCTAAGGCTCATAAAAGTATCTATATAAATTGAGAGGAAACCTTCTCATGTAATCAACGTGGTCATAAGCAGCCGTTATCAGGTAACCGATTCCATCGCTAATGTATTCTGTGAATTCTCTTGTTTCATCATATTCCAAGCTAAATATTCAAACATTTTAGGAAAATACAAAATATATTTAAGGGTTTAAATGTTTGCGAAATATTTATTTCAATTTATTTCGATCTATTGCATTTAGTAATTTCCTAAAATGTATGAACATATAAAAATATGTATTTATTTAAAAGTATGTATTTGGAGTTTTATTTCTCTTGGGTTGAATTTGACGATTCAGTGTTAAACGGTCTGTTGCTTTGAGCTTTATTCCCACACCCACTTGTATGATGTGTTCATTTAAAAATTACTGAGCACTAATTGTGAGTACTGTACTTCTCATGATTCTGGTGTACTAGTATTGTATATTTTAAAACGAATTTTTACATACAATATTTTTTAGACTTTGTGGAATTCTCAGTTCAGTATCAATCTACAAAATATATTTATTTGGAAAGAACAGTCTTCTGAAATTGACATAGTAGATGACATGTAAAAGAAATCATAAACAAAATCTAACACATTTCCACGAAACGTCTTTAACAAGGATTATGTATAAACCTAGCGCCACGAAGGAGTGTTCTATCTGTAAGAATAGCATACCTAATGCACAGTTAAATTCTGTCCCTGAGATTACGAAACTTTCTTGAGTACGTTTGCATGCTCAACTCAAAGTGTTGTTCATCATCCCCATATAAAAGTTGAGTGAGCATGAAATCGTACCCAAATTTTCGTAATCTCGGGGTCTGGTTTGGCTGGTTAACCCGTAATGCAGAGCGTTGCGTCTTTTTTTCCTTTTAAAAGCATACCACTAAAAAGCAAGTAATCAACGATAAGAATGGTACAGTATTGGCATCCAAAGACATTGTTTTCTTCAGAGTAAAACTTCGTTAGAAGGAAACGATTCAAAGAATAAACAGAATATTTTAGCTAATATAGATTGGGCTGGCATTAATTTCGTTTGGTGCAACTGTTGTTTCTGAAGACATAGACCTATTCATTTCGAATATAATAATTAATGTCCATCAAACATGCACTGTAAAAATCATTGAAATTCCGTTTTCTGTCACTTGTATACACTCGATTTGTAAATTGATTTTTCTAGAGTTTAACGTTTTAATGCGAATATTTAATTCTTTCAGATATTCCAGATAATTATAGTCTGAATCAAGACAATGAACACAATGGTAAGATTGCCATGAAATAAAGCTTGCATTAAATCATATAGTAGTGCTTTAATGGTTCTCGTATACTAATACAGAAGAATATTCCTGTCGACGTTTTCGGAAAGGATAGTACCCTAACTATTTGCAGTACATCCATTCTTGACTTTAGGCCAATGTGACAAATCTACTAAAATGACGGACCTGGCCCCCGTTTCACGACGGCCTCCTAAATTTAGGAGCTCCTAACTTTAGGATCCAGTTTATCACCTCGTAAGTTAGATGTCGATTTAAGAAGGGATACGACTTGTGACGTCGTCGTGAAACACTTGTTACGAGGTGACAACACTTAGGACTGG
>JAUTBT010084486.1:0-12278 GCA_032361225.1 Lepetodrilus schrolli | reverse complement strand
TGCGGGTTTCCTCCTGCCCTAAACTGACAAGTCGTGATAGAAGTGAAAGAATCTTGAAAGCGACTCTAAACCCCAATTTAAAAAAAATACAATAACAAATATGTAAAAACTAAGTTTTAAAATATTCAAACTACATGTCTCTGTATTGGCAGGATTCATACAAATATTGTGATGTTAAAAGTCATCCTCATTCCTGAAAGTTACTGTTCTTATCAGAATCTGAAAATTTCTAAAATTTTTGAATATTTTTTTCATTGTTATTATTTTTGAATATTCTATTTGTGCAGATGTATGTCAACAAACTGGTGCAAGTCTTTGTGAAGCTGAATCGGTGTATAACATACTGCATGTGTCTGAGACTGGCCATATCTGTGTGTTGTACCAGCATCATTCTGTTTGTATCCAGCATCAGTCTGGTACGTCCACTCCACCATGTCTCACAATATTGTTACCTTCTCACTGCTGGTGGCAAGTAGAGATGCCCTATTTAGGAGTGATTATCATTTATTAATCCAGCAGTGAATGGTTAAACAGCACAATGTACAAATGTATGCAAACACTCGAACACTACACAATGAAACGTGAAATGCGAAATAATAATGGACATGTGAATAATAACCTTGTAGTGCCTTGAACGGCAGCTTGGGTTGTATACTCCCCAGGGAGTTGAGAAGGAATTGAGGATGCACAGATCCATTGACCAGGGTAATAATGTAGTGAGCATGCTTTCGAGCATGGATTTGGCGAATTATAAATGTTCACTATTATTAATGTTGATTATTTCTACATTGAATAATACTTTCTATATCTTAGAACCATTGCCTCGGTTTCAGATTTCCTGCAACATGGATCTCCAGACAGAAATGAACAGCAATATGTCTATGATGGAATCGCGTATGGTTGAAGGAAGCTGTGATTATCCACTGGTAAGAAATATATTCATAAATCTAGAAGATTGATGCAGCCATTAGTGGATATCTTAATGTTGTGTTTCAGTACTACAGACTGTTTCAGTGCCATGTGTAAGAAACTTACATATATGTTTCAGCACTATACTATGTTTCAGTACTATACTATGTTTCAGTACTATACTATGTTTCAGTACTATACTATGTTTCAGTACTATATATTTCAGTACTATACTATGTTTCAGTACTATATATTTCAGTACTATACTATGTTTCAGTACTATACTATGTTTCAGTACTATGTGCAGAGCTTCCTGCTGGGTCTGACAGCATGCAGTGTGTTCGTACACATCAGTTTCCTGGTGAAGTTGGTGGAGATGGTTGTGGCACTGGTGGTCTACCTGTCGGTCTTGCATCTGGGACGTCAGGACATCTTCACCCGCTTCAACACCATCATCAACAGTGACGCAGAGTGAGTCGGGGAGTCGACATTAACGTGGGAGGAGAGGGACGGATCTGGCCTCGAAATTATGAAAGATTTTTTAGTACGATTTCATAATCAAGTTCAAATGTTCTATGGGGATTTGTGAGCAAAACTTTGAGTTGAGCATGAAATTATACTCAAGAAGTAAATGTAATATCAGGGCTAGATTGTGACATGTTTAACCCTCTCATTGCTGGAGGCAACCAGAGATGCCCTAAATAGCAGTGACTAATCCAGCAGGGAGATGGATTAACGAATCTGTAGGATTAATACTAATTAATGATGATAATAATAATAATAATAATAACAATAATAATAATAATAATAATACAGTTAAGCTGTCTTTAATTCATACAGAATATTTGACTTGTTTGACTTTAAAGAATGAACACCGATAATTTTCAATTTTAAGAGACATACAAATTAAAGTTTATACTGAACTAATTAAGTTAGTAAGTATACTTCCTAGCAAAAGATTATGGCATTTTTATATTTTAGAGTTTAAAATAATTTATTTCTCCCCGATTAATTAAAGTTCAAACTATTATGGGGTTGGAATAAATTTTTGGTCTTGTGGTCCCACTAGCTTCATGCCTCAATGAAAGCTACCGACTTAAACATCATTCCATTATATTAATCATATACGGTAAATGCAATTGAAAATAATCTATATGCGATTTAATTATATACCTTGTATTTTATAGGGAGCGGGTCTCGTAAGCTGCATTGTTTTTACTCAATCCCATGACATTTTTGGTCAATTATATAAAATATGTAATAAAATGTAATTGGAAATTATCTTGTATGTCCGCAGGTCTTATGACATCCACATCGACATTCGTGTTCGTGCGTCTGTGTATCTGGCCATCATGTTTGTAACTCTGCACATCCTTGACAGACAGGTGAGGATGACACTGTGTCAAGGCTGACATTGCCTTGCTTGAAACATAAATATATTCACGTAATGTGTTCCTTCACGATAACAAAAGTGATCATAGGCCGAGAAACTGTGACCGTCATATCGACGTCAGGCTGGAGTGGCAGTCAGCGGAGGACAGGACTACTAAATGTGAGTCTGGTGCCGTTGGCCGACCGCGTGATCAGCATAAGTTAAAAACATGGCCGACTGCCCGACACACTTTTAGTAGACATGTCCCTCTGCTGTCAATCTGATCACTGATGGTAGACTATCTCGACCTAAGGTAATCGTTGCTAATTCATTAAGACACAAGACTAAATTTTGAAATATTGAATTTTTGTTCACGTTACCTGTGTAAATTTACACCTGATGACTTCTATCGTCAGACTGAATACACTCGGAGACTGGACCTGCTTTGGAAGACGAGGAAGGACACCGATGAGGTCAAGGTCACTGCAGCCATCAACAAAATAATTTTAGAAAATATTTTACCTGCACATGTCGCTGATTATTTCATGCGATCGAGTCGAAAAAATGAGGTATGTATTCAGAAATACAATATTATTAAAGTTGTAAAATAACCAATACTTTTCATTTGCTGGCAGCTTATTGAATGTAACACCTCGATTTGAGGATCTGGGTATCATATCCATCTGGCTCTCTGATAGCTATACGACTGCTATGGTCTTTTTGTGGATAGAAGAAGATCATGAAACAGTTACTAGTATGACCAGTACTACCCCAGTCTTCTCCTTGAATGCATTACCTGCCCTTGTTTCCAAAACCTACATTGCATTGCTTCCAGGATCTCTATCACAAGTACTACCACAATGTCTTCTGCTTGAATGCATTACCTCCCCTTGTTTCCAGGATCTCTATCACAAATACTACCCCAACGTCAGCGTGATGTTCGCCTCCATTCCGAACTTCAAGGACTTCTACCAGCAGAACGCTGCCAACAAACATGGCCTGGAGTGTATACGTGTCCTCAACGAAATCATTTCAGACTTTGACGGCGTAAGCATGATAGAATGCAATCCTCATGGTTCATACTGCATTATAAATTACTGCAGGGTTGATGGTAACATAATGGTAATCTTACAGTAACAAAAAGGCTTAAAATTCAAACCCACCTTGGGATAGCATGGTCAGTGTCGGTTGAAGTTACCATACTTTTGTGAGGCGGTCATTGATAGGATGTGCCTTGTCACTGTGCCTCATACCAACAGGAAGTTTGGGAAAATAACATTCACATATCGTGCAGCCATGATATGGAACAATCAAAACCTGTCCAACTTCTACAATCCTTTAAAACCAACATCAAAACTATGTTATTCAATTAACCCTATAACCCTGCAGTAATGTTTTACAGCGCACAGAGCAATGTAACGAAAAATGTAACAAACCTATTTTGGGTTACATTTTTCGTATATCACATAGAAAAAATGTAACAACATTTTGTTTGTACCAATTTTCGTAATTGATTGCAATGAAAAATTCAATGTGTTGTTTTACACCATGACACGTGCTAACGATGTGGCAAATACTAAATTTGGGGTTATTGCAAATTTTCAACTTGCAACATTGCACATTCATATCATTTGCACATCCCTGGGTTTTTGTGTTCATATTCCAATTCCATAAACAAATTACAGTCAAGTCTTAATTGCAGGTTTACTGCAACATTCAATGCTATGGATGTTGCAGGTTTCGTCCTGCCCTAAACTGACATGCCGTGATATAAGTGAAAGAATCTTGAAAGCGGTTCTAAACCTCAATTCAAAATTATTATTTGTTAAATACAAAAACAAAAAGAGAACAATGTCCTGCCAGATTTAGTTACCAAATGTCCTTCTTTGTCCTGCAGATTTAGTTACCAAATGTCCTTCTTTGTCCTGCCAGATTTAGTTACCAAATGTCCTTCTTTGTCCTGCCAGATTTAGTTACCAAATGTCCTTTGTCCTGCCAGATTTAGTTACCAAATGTCCTTCTTTGTCCTGCAGATTTAGTTACCAATGTCCTTTTTTGTCCTGCCAGATTTAGTTACCAAATGTCCTTCTTTGTCCTGCAGATTTAGTTACCAAATGTCCTTTGTCCTGCCAGATTTAGTTATTAAATGTCCTTCTTTGTCCTGCAAATTTAGTTATCAAATGTCCTTCTTTGTCCTGCAGATTTAGTTACCAAATATCCTTCTTTGTCCTGCAGATTTAGTTACCAAATGACCTTCTTTGTCCTGCCAGATTTAGTTACCAAATGTCCTTCTTTGTCCTGCAGCTGCTGTCGCAATCCCGATTCCACAGTGTGGAGAAGATCAAAACAATCGGAAGTACGTACATGGCGGCCGCCGGTCTACAGCCCGGGATGGAGGACAAAGAGGTATGGATTAAACTTCACGCTGCTGTGGACAATCAGAGGTGGCCATGTTTTACAGCAGTCCTTACGATTAACTGAGCAGGAAGATTGCTTCCAAATAGAGCCAATGTAATCACCTACATGTTACGTCATGTACCCTGTTTCAATTAATGGACAAAAATGATTAAGAATGTACATAAATTAACTCTCTGTAGTAATAATAATGCCCCGGGGGCCCGGCATCAATGTTCGCGAAAATTACCTTTCTGACACGATATTGATAGGATGCAATGTCTGTAGAGTGCCAATGCTTCATCCTTGGTCTTGTCAGTACCAGCCGATGCTGATTTACTGCAGCATTTAGCGGTACGGATGTTGCGGGTTTCCTCCTGCCATAAACTGACAAGCCATGTTATAAGTGAAAGAATCTTGAAAGCGGCTATAAACCCCAATTAATAAAATATATAATATAATAATAATAATAATAATTTCTGTAATAATAATAATAATAGTAATAGTAATAGTAATGATAATAGTATATTTATTAAGTGCATGACTCTATGCTAATGCATGCTCAAAGAGCTGCATTATTTGGTAATGTATATTTTGTATTGTCAAATGAAATTGGTGAAAGATTCCTGTCATGATGTGAAACAACAAATCAAACACATTTGCGGTTACAATTTTAATTTTGTTTTATTTTCAGGATTCTGCAGAAAACAAAGCCAATATTGTTATTATGACAGATTTTGCGCTTGCAATGATAGAAAAGTTACATAACTTCAACCAACATTCCTATAACCAATTCAAACTTAGAGTAGGTAAGTACTAAATGAAGCTGCGATTCAAGTGAGTTCGAACTACCTCAATGTAAAATCTACAGATAAGTCGTACCTGCCACATTATTTAATGTACAAGTTTTTACATGAGCTGTAAAATGGTTCGAACAGTGAAAATAATTTACAGTAAATACACTACCTTATTTCTGGCTATAATTTCTTTTTTTTTTGGTATTGAATGTATTCTGATTAGTCCTTTTCAAATATGGTAACAAATATTGTTTTTGGTGATATTTTACATTATTGAAAATAAACGGTCTCTACAACAAAAAAAATGTAATAAATCATTTAAAAAATAAATATTAATAAAATGTCAACACTATATAGTATTTTCTACAGATCAGTGGAAATCTGTTGTTTTATTTGTCCACGGGTCGATTTATTTGCACCTGACATGCCGCTCGGGCTTGTTTTCCGTTGAAATCACAATTGTCTATTGCCATGCCTGTTACTAGCCCATGCTATAGCATGATATGAGATTGACAGTGATATTGCTTTACTCTGGCTTTCAATGCCTATATTCTAAAAAAATAATACATAATAAATCAATTTTGCATTGATTTTGTTCACTGCTTGCATTAATAAAACATTTCATTCCACGCAGGTATTAACGACGGCCCAGTGATAGCGGGCGTCATCGGTGCTAGGAAACCCCAGTATGATATTTGGGGGGATACTGTCAATGTTGCTAGTCGTATGGACACAAATGGGGTATCTGGGAAAATACATGTGAGTATCTACAGACAGAAATTTTACACAGGAATCTACCCAAAAAAAATCTGTTTATTTGCATATACATTTGCATATACATATCATATACTGGTATATGGTACCATTTTGAAAATCTTCAATTGTTTTTTTCAGATGGCTGAGAAAACAGCACAAGTGTTAATTGACAAGGCATATAACTGTGAATTCCGTGGACTAACCAAGTTGAAAGGCAAAGAACCAATGAGGACTTACTTTGTGATGCCCAGTGACACACTGACACACTTGTAGCAGTCGTCCAATGGGAGTGTGCCAACCTTATAGCAAGTCTTCAAAATGTCTGCCTCACTGCGTCCAGCCATCTAGCCAATCGGAGCCTATGTCACATGCACACAATATAGTGTTCAGGGATCAAGACACATCACAATTAATGCATTATCCAAAGCTTAAAATCATTGAATTGTACAACGCTCAGGAGAATGTTGGCGATGACCAAAACTTTACGAAAAGTTGGTGATGGTGAATTTTAGCTTTGTTTCTCTGTTCTGTGATATGTTTGAAACTCGCAATGGATTTGTCGGAATGAGCACACATACATAACATACGACTACTTGTTATGGATTAAATGGAACCTAGGTTAGAGTTCAGGTTTGGCTGAATGTCTCGTGTGTATGGTTCTGTGTGTTAATGCAAGGCGTATACATGTGGTGCTTAAAGAGACGCTGGAATATGTGCCCTTTACCTCTTCATATTGAGGAGTATGAATCTCTATAGTTTCCCAAACAAGACACCAAAGCTGTTTGGTCAAGGGAAAGTCACATGATCAAGTTTGTAAATCATGGCTGTATGAATATTCTGTTGACAAATAGAAAATCCAAAAATTTTAATATGGAAATGTCACGAGTGTGTTTACACAATAATGTCATGAGTGATGACGATCAAGAGTGTCAACACAATAGTGTCATGAGTGATGATCAAGTTTGTCAAAACAATAATGTCATGAGTGATGATCAAGTGTGTCAACACAATAGTGTCATGAGTGATGATCAAGTTTGTCAAAACAATAATGTCATGAGTGATAATCAAGTGTGTCAACAGAATAATGTCATGAGTGATGATCAAGTGTGTCAACACAATAGTGTCATGAGTGATGATCAAGTGTGTCAACACAATAGTGTCATGAGTGATGATCAAGTTTGTTGAAAAAATAATGTCTGTGTGTGAACAAAAGAATGCCAGCTATGAGAGTATAAAATGACATCTAGACATTTCTATTGCACAAAATGACATCTCTAGATATGGCATGATATCAAGATATTTATGAGATGACATGTCTAGAAAATCAACTGTAAAAAAACCGACATGTCTGCGATGCAACATGAAATATATAAATGTCTACTGCAATTGTCTTTTATTATGTACAACAGTACAGCATAGAAACAAATTAAACTATTGACCATGCTTACAAAAGTAATGCAGCCAACTATGTGATATGTAAGAACACCTGCCAAATGGTGCGACTTGTGTGGAATGGAATGCCAGTAATGTCTCTACACAAGTACATTTTTCATGGTATCGTAACTCCAGCATGAATTGATGCATCTCACGGAATGAGTAGCGGAATAATTGTTGTCGCTCTTTCGGCATTATGGAGTCCTCCGTTGACTGAAATGTACACGATATTCCATAAATTTGTTTTTCATTTTTCATATTCTCTCCATATAACGCTATATGCAATAACGCGTGGACCCATAAAGTAGCAGTATACCGAGCGTTCACTGTATGTAACTAATGTACATATACAAAACTGAGCTCTGGAGACCCAACTGTCAATTGTACTCTGTTAACATAGGGACATTCCTTTTAACTGTTCTGTCTGTACTCAAACAGTCTTTCAAACAAAAGGAACGCTTCACACCATTCTCGCGCAAGCAAGATGGCAGCACAGAGTGTCCTTCGATGCATGGTGTCACTATTCTATCCCTGTTGTTTGCATCACCCTGCTAGCGGGAGCAGACGGCACAGGTTACGGACAGTGTGCAGTTTTGTTCATGTGACAAAACAGTGTTCAAAGTACTCCAGACAAACTGTTCTATGGTGAAAGGAATGTCCCCATACTCTTTTCATGATGAAAATGCATGTATGTTATTTCCAAAATATAATCTTAAAGAGTAAATTGAAACATGGATGAAATGTTTAGATGAAAGATCATAGTCCATATACATTTTGATATACAGTATTCTGATGATAGTAGTTGCTTTGCTATCTTTTCAATAGTTGCGCATGTGTACCTTAATCGTCAATGATCTTTGTTACAGTATTAATTTAGATTATTCAACATACATGGTGGATTTCTACTGTGGAATAACTTTTCGATAATCAACACTGTTGATTTCTCAAAACGTGTTATTTGATGATTTTGATGTCGTAGGCAGACAAAGACATTGACATCATAAGCAGACAAATATTCAATAGCAGATTGTGGTAGTCTCTCTGTATCAAGATTTTTTTCCGCACTTGAATAACCCACTCGATTACGAATGATTATGGAAAATACGTCCCTCATGAAATCAACATTAAAAGTTCCTCGCTGAAGCTCAGAACTGTGAACATTAATTTTACTTGGGACATATTTTCCATAATCATTCGTATCTCGTGCGTTATTCTCTAAATATAGAATGTATAAAATGTTTCAAGGTTCAAATGGGGGTCTTAACACTGTAGATAATCAGGATATATTTTTAGAATGGTATCGTATATTATCTTCTGGAAAATTTCTCACATCTACCAATTTTCCATCCGATTAATTAATCATGTTTCTATTTATCATGTCAGACATTTTTAAAAATCATAACCTATTTATTTAGACTTCCAAATAGTTCATATTGTTATCTTCGGGCACACATATATATATATAGATACACATATTTATAATCAAAGCAGATTATAGTATGCAGAATTCCTTAAAATATGAAATATTATCCAATCAAAACTGTTAAGTATTACATTGTTGTTCAAATGTTGTAGTTGTGTTTTCTCCAATATGTTTAATTTATTGATTTTGCAAAGAATACATAATTAATAAAACTATTTCTATATATATATATGCATCTTGAGATTGTTTTCACATACATTTATACATGGCGTTTGGAAAGTCAATGTGCATGTAGAGGCACTCAAGATGACCAATATCGTGTATATACTGTATACAGAGCAGGTATTGTGATGTGTGTCAATGCATGTGTGTTTTTATTAGCATGCTTGGGTGTGTTTATGCACACACATGCAAAATATTTAATATTGCAAATCCTATTGATAAAATTTGTTCACAATACATACGTACAACATAACAAGAAATCGAAAAATCTTCCATAAAAATAAATACTATTTATTACCAGCTTTATACAAAATGTTAAGGACAGTTAGCTACTTTTGGCTGCATGTTTGTCTGCATGTTTGTCTGCTGCGAAGAGGGCCTGCTCTGGGTGAGGATAAGGAACGCCAAACTTGTGACACAGCTTGTGTAGAGCTTTCTCGTATTCCTTGTTCAATCTCGCCGACTGCTGGAAGGCAAACTTTACATCCTCGATCTCGTCGAAGAAATTCTGAAAATAAAAAGTATTTATTCACTTATTTTATATTGGAATAGTAGTACATGTTTATAGTAGCAAAACAACTGATTACGACAAACTCCTTTGAGAATTGAGAATAATTAGAAATTGTCCACTATTTTCTTAAATGGCAGCTTGGGTTGTATACTCCCCAGGGAGTTTGACACAATTTGACACAATAGAAATATTCAAATAATTATCATTATTATGAATAATGTGATGAGAATTGACGCTTTGTTGAATGAGTGCAGTATGCGGTGTGCCAGTGTACTTGTTTACTTACATTCGCTATCTACAACGACAGACCGTCTTGCAATAAATTCTTTGTGTTAATACATTACCTCATCCAGTCCATCTAGTTCCTTCCTCAGTTTCTTGTTCTCCTTCTTCAACTTGCTTCTCTCTCGGATCACATCACGTAGTTCACAATCTGGAGCAATGCATATAAAACAGGTAATGTTTCCAATCAATTTCTATAATAAACTGTCTTCATACATCAGTCATGGCAACAGACAATTGTGATTTCAGTGGAAAATGAGCCCAGACATTACTGCAGGCCCCAAGTCATGTCTTAAGACAATTAAATCGGCAGATTTCCGTGGATCTAGAGAAAATTGCCTTGCCCAATACATATAATGAATGATTAACCTTTCTTTTCAACAATCACTACTAGCCCATTTCTAATACATCGTTTCTAATTATCATAATAAAATGTGATATCATGAAGACATTGTAGAATAATTCTAAAATTCTACAGACACCTGCAGTAATCGATACAAAACAACATTTCTACATGATCAGCTGACCTTGACATACCTGTATGACCTTTGCTCCCAATCACACCTGCCTCCAGTCGAAGAACTTTCTCTTTTTCATCTCGAATCTTTATTTCCAAGTCTGTGATTTTCACCTTCAATAAGAGAGTTGTCTCCCATATAGCAGTATATATATATATATATATATATATATATATATATGAATATTAGACGATTTTTACACATGTCTGCAAGTGTTAATCTATATTGATATAACCTGTTGATTAAAAATGAATCTATACACTAATGTTTACAATTCAATCCGTATTTACATATTTTTTTTAATTGCAATTTATTACGAAAAGTTGTTTTTTTTGTTAGAGATCTTGCATAATATTGAACTCACATTTAAGTCCGAGATAGTCTCAACATGTGCGAGGTTCTGCTTTATTTCTCTCTCGTATCGCTTCATCAGCTGAGTGTGCATGTTCAGAATCCTGTAACAGTTTGACAACAAAGTGATTGCAGTAAAGTAACACAGGAACAAATCCTCGGATCAGGCATACGCCATTACTCGCATGCTGGACAACAAACAATAATCTCAAAGTTCAAATCCCATACGGTGGTTTGGTATCTCCTCTAAAGTGGAACATTGTAGAAGACAGTGTACAGTCATCGTGCCTGGTTTACCTGATCTGCCCCGGCACGTGACAAGTGACGTGTACGTCTTATCATAGCACATACTTATTGCAGTTTCTTCTACTCCAATCATTAACACATCAGTGTGATATTGCTGAAATACTATGCCACTCGATGGAAGATCCTCCAACTCACTCACAAATAGAACATATTGATATTGATGAGTATTTTACTGCGACTTTTTTCAATAGTAGTTGAATTATTCTTAAAAGCACCATATAATCACTGGTTTACTGTTTATACCAGTAACTGCCATCTATTTTTCTGCCACCATAGTCAGTGATAATACAGTGAAATAACCAGTGAAATAACCAGTGAAATAACTAAATCACGGGTCTATTTTTCCAAACTCTGCTACAGGGGACCTCATGAATACCATAGTCCTGAATTTGCTTTCTAAAAACAAAATAATATCTGCAGTCACGATACTGTATGGCTAGCTAATAGAACCTATGCCTCTGCAATGTGACTGAATTTTATACGATCTCCAAGTAATTATCATGATTAGGTTCCCATTAAGATAGTCAACTTCCAATTCATGTGATTTTCTTAAAAGTCTTTGACATACTTGTTTGTTTTCGCGGATTCTTTTCCTGAATCCTCTGGAGGTTTCTGGTAACTGTAGTGTTTACCTGGTTGCCATGGTCGCGGCTCTGTCTGCACATACACACTGGAAATTGAATAAGATTCCTATAATCTAGATAATTAACCACACTGCCATGTTGTCACTACTTGCCATGCCGTCATAATTGTCATTGATTCATCCCGGATTTCATCTCGTATTGTGGATTTAATCATCAACCCATGTATTCTGAACAGCAGCTCTCTTTACGTAGATTGGGAGAAAAAAATCAGTCTATATCAACTCTAAATTTATCACCCAATACTGTCTTTTCGCAGTAGATATCGCTTTCAAATAACAAGCAATATCTATAGCAGTAGATATCGTTTGACCCAATTCTTGGTTTATTTGATTGTTTATTTGATTGTTCTACCATTGTGA
>JAUTBT010084485.1:0-12278 GCA_032361225.1 Lepetodrilus schrolli | reverse complement strand
GGAATTAAATGCGGCCATACGTCAATCGCATTTTTCGCATTAATATCCTGCTCGCATTAATTTCCTGATTTACAGTACTGCCATTGACAAGCATTCAAATCTAAACAACTTATGTGTACTGGTGTTTATAACAATTACTGACAATTATATTGATCAATTATATTTATTTTCAACCGACCATTCATATATGATAATAATCTCCAATTATTTGTATTTTTATATTGTACCCGACCAACTGGCCAAAATATCAAATTATATTTATTTATTTTTTCGACCACCCGAGCCAAAATCAATAAACCAGGGAATCAAATAACTATGACCTTAATAGAGATATGCCCTATAAACTGAGGGTAATATATGTACTACAGTACTGTAACGTTACATCAAAGTTCAGAGGTATAGTCGATGCTCAAAAATGAGATTGTTTGATTGTGGAGACTGCATGAGCCTACCTGCCGAGATTGTTTGACAGTTTGACAGTGGAATCTTGAGGCAGCACATCATAGACATCTGCTTCATCCAAGGTGTGGTGGTAGCCCTTCCAGAATATACGACCTGTCCACCTAAGGAACAAAGCAGATGGTCAACCAGGAGTCAGAAGCCAAAAATTAAGTTCTTGCCATCAACTACAGATTCTGGTATCGTTAGACGGAGCAGCCATGATGTATCATGTCTAAGGGGCTTTAAGCCCTGTGAGATAGACGGAATATAAATTGGTACACAGTTGAAATAATTCAAACTATACCATGATTTTTTTAATGCATCGAAATATTGATTTTGCATGTAAAAAATGAAAAAAAAGTTATTACAAGAATTTTGGTATGTCAAATGTTGAGTTTTTAACTCATGCTATGTTTCTGGAAACGCTATTTTGAATAAAATGTCCCAATCAATGTAATTTTTTTCTTTTTCTTTGTAGCCACATTGAAAAATATCAGTAAAATATGTTCTCATGGTATCCATATGGTATGGTATAAGAGAACATATTTTACTGATATTTTTCAATGTGGCTACAAGAAAATAAAAATATTACAAAAATTAGTAAATGCATTTTCAAAGTGTCTCAGTATATGTACTGTAGTTGCCTCCATGTTTGATTAAAGAGGCACCATCATAAGCCTGGGTTTTAGTGGAATTGTAACAATGTTGTTATATCATATCAAAACATAAACCATATTTGACCACCCTATTCAGCCTATCAAAAAAGAAAAATGACAATGCAAAAAAATAATCATAATCAAACATTATTAAATTCCATACTTTTCAATATCACAAAAAAACACACATAAAAACAAAGATAAACAATGAAAACAAAGAGACAAATGTAAAGTACATGTCGTATGAAGGTCAGTCCGTTGATCTCTTCATACATCTAGCCAGCCTTCATGTAATCCTCCCCAACATCCCCATAATCCCCACGATATCCCCACCGTAATCCCACATAGACTCGCGGACAGCTATGGTCATTCTTAAGATGACCACTGAACACTGCATGCTAAATGGACACCACTGATACAAAGCAAGGCTACATAGTAAAGAGCACCTGTTGAAGATTGGGTGTGTACGACTGTCTACATTCTTTGAAACATTCACTGACTAAATGTAAACATTTCGTGAATAACTGTTCTGGGAAAGTACCACAGTGAAAAGAGACACAGTCACTGTGACATTGTTAAACTTAATGTGTTCTAGTTAGGAGGACAATTGCTTTAGAATAATTTGACGAATAATTGTTCGATTAAATGTACATGTACTTGGTTAGATAGACCATGGTCGAGCAACATGGAAATAATTTGTTAACTCGTTAACTCAATCATTGGATTAATTGTACTTGGTTGCAGATAGGCAATGAGAAATACTGAAATATTTAGTTAACTCTTTAAGGCAACCGCAACATTTAGTTTATGAAATTTTAAATGTTAAAAATTCAATGTTGTGATAATAATTAGAGAATAACCCACTCGATATGAGTAATTACGGAAGATATGTTTCTTGTGAAAATAATGTTCACAGTTTCAACCTTTATGAGGGACATATGTTCTGTAATCACTCGTATCGAGTGGGTTACTCTAGTTATTCAATATAATCATGGAATAACCATGGAAAACTGCCCAAAACAGTCTTTATATAGAGGCGACCTAAGTCAGCTTTAGAGTATTTGTCCTCCTATATGTCAAAGTCATTGTCTACCTACATCACAATCGTCGAAGAACAAAAAATGACAAAATCAACATTATTGATTATCGAAAAGTTATTCCACAGTAGAAATCCACCAAGTTTGTTGAATAATACAGTAGTAATCCTAAAGACCGCCATTCCTAAGTTATCTTAGGACAATTCTTTAGGAATACAATTGTAGCACATCAGACAATATTTTTACTGTCAAGTAGCCAATGAGCATGAAATCTTACCTTACTAATTCCTCCATGAGAAGTTAACTCTCTATATCAACCACTACAGATATACTCAATCTCTCATACTCTCTTAGCATGCTTAGTATGTAAATGTATACACACCAAACACTATTTTCTCTCTGTACACATGTATATCCACAAATTAGTTCTGTCCACAAATTGAACAAATTCAAAATGCCTCCTTTCATTTTATCCCTTAATGCTATCAGATTAGCAATAGCGGTGTTCCAAAAGTAATACAATAGGTAAGTATAGAGAATCTTTGACAAAGGAAAAAGACATAATTGATGGGATAAAACCTAATTACTTTTGTATATCATCGACATTCAATGAATAAATGGATAAATCAAAGGATAAATCTGATCCTGACGATTTATGTACTAACAATTGACATGGCTATTGATCTCATTAGATGAGTTATACTGCTTAAACAATTTATGACTCCAAGATTGTGGCACACAAGATTGTGACATAAGATTGTGACACACAAGATTGTGACACACAAGATAAGTGTAGATCTCATATTTACTACATGAATGTGTAGATGTCCAGTTTGACATATTGCCACACATACGGCAGGGATTATTAGCATTACTAGAACATATATTTACCCTTGGAAAAGCACCTAGGTCAACAGTATCTGTTCCAGCGGGACAACTATTCATTAAACACATAAAAGATTGACGTAAAATAAGATGTTAATAATATGCCGACACAATACATGATAAACTATATTAGAAGAAATATTTTATTTTATTGTACTTCTCGTGAATTCTAACAAACACGGATTATGTCGGCACACACTCTAAGCCCTCCACGGCGGCCATTTTGTATTGTGTTGGACTTGGGACATATTGTGTTCCAATAAACATTAGGATAAGACTGTATGCTCATCAATTGTCATCTGTCTTTCACGTTAAGTATAGTGTGTTATCATATGGATCATGACCCCTGCTGGGGAACAACTCATCAACATTGCTGCAATTGTTGAACTGCTTAACAATTGGCTTTGAAATACTGGTGATGGCTGGTATCAGCACGAACCAAGGGAATCAGATTCTTGAACTCTGAACTTTTAACTCTCACTTCATATGTAAGCCAATAATTAGAGTAAATGTGAATATTACTATCAAATATTATTTAAATAAATTGTTATTAAAGATTTTTTAAAGAATATTTTTCATTGGATGTTGGATGCAGTGTTTTATTTTATATTTTATATTTATAATGTAGTCTGCTTTCGAGAGTGGATTTGGCGCAATATAAATGTTAACATTATTATATATTAATATTTTATTTGTATTTCTTTATATTTGGAACAACAATTGTACAACTACTGTAAACAATCTTTCCAAAAGTATCAAATTAAGATATGTTAAGAAATTTTAAAATATATATATATAACATTTTTAATTGTTTTTAAGAAATTGAAAAAAAAAATACAAATAAGATTTTTGACAAGGGTTAACTGCAATATATATCTATCTATATACATGCATTTCCTTTATACAACCTTTCAAAGAGATTGATTATCGTCCTGTTATTATGAAATACACCCATGTTATAGAAGTCCACCAGCAATCTTATAACCTTGAAACTAAAATATATCACTTGGCCATGCCGTTTTCCTAATGGACGGATTATCATCTGAGAGACGTGAAGCAGGAGTTCATAATCGGTCGTACACGTGCTGTTGTTTAAATTTGGCGTTAAAATCTTTGAAGAGTCCGAAGATTTCGGAAAAATATCACGTCAGGCAGGCGCAGAAGATCAACACGGAATAACCCCGAACTGGAAGGAGCAGTGCATGGTGGGACGGGTCTTCATTCTAGTTTGTCCGCGACTTGCAGCCCATAGTCGCCGCAGTTCACCCGTGGCCAGGTGGCGTGAGCAGACAGCCAAATAGACATGTTTGTACCACGTGACCTGTCACAAAGGGTCACCACAGATGTGTTTGGTAAAGACTTACCTTTGCTTTGGGTTGAACATGCTTTTTCACAAGTTCCGAATAAGACCTAAAAACAACTTGCGATTTCGCGAGAGAGATGCTGTACAATTACATAATTTGGTATGATGCAACGATGAAGCCTGACTAAACCATCACACTTTAAGAAAATAATATATTAACATACATGGAATTATTATATGTTGAGATTACTATATATAATTATTATCAACATACATGAATATTTCTCACTCCTCAATGTTATGCAAAGGTAATATCCTAATATTGATGCTGGATTAAATGTTGTTATTTACAATTACATGCCTAAAACTTGATTTTATGTTCAAATGTGTATTGACTTATTATTATTATTATTATTATTACTATTATTATTATTATTATTATTATTGTGATGATGATGATTATTATTATTATTATATTATTATTACTATTATTATTGTGATGATGATGATTATTATTATTATTACTATTATTATCAATGTATTCCTCTTATTCACAGCCCTTCATAGGTAAGGACTGTGTACATTATGGTTATAATTCAGTCTTTCTTTTGACAAAGACATCCCACATGTATAGTAGATCCACATTATCAGCTCTTATGAATGAGAATTATCTTTAATCTATAAATAGTGCAGTAGGATAATATTTAAATGTAAAATAAAATAAATACTCCTAATTGCAACGTTACAAATCTCCCTTTATTTAACCTCTCACTATATAGACCTGCCATAAACATTCATTATTTTATCTGATGAGAAAACTAACTTTTTTATCAAACACTTATAAACTTAAAGTGTGTTTTATAAACCATCGAACAAGCTACTTCTCTGAAAACAACTTAACTTCCTAACAAACAAAAAACATGTCCTCCTATTTAAATAGTTTTCAGACAATTTATACATTCAATGCGTACTCATGACAAATGCTCCGTAAGGGGCCTTCACTCTGAACAAATTTACATATGGCTACATATAAATATTATATGAAGCCTACGATGTGAGTATTTTGCCTTTAAGCCAGGGCGAATCAAAAAGAACAAACAAATTTATTCCAGGCTTATAAAACTTGTGTCCTTCGAAGGTCTTGTTACACGTACAAATACATAAAGAACACCTCGATTACTATTGATATAATTAATTTAGGTCAAAGCTTAAAGAGCCAAGATCATCTTTGGATGCAACATTAAATCTTTTTAAAAACTGTTTTTTTCTTATTTTTCTACATTATAATATTACTAACTTGGGAAAATATGAAAATAATTCTACAAAAATTATATGGCATGGTAATCCCCAAAGTGGCCTTTTCTAAATGTACCATTGGATAATATTACCATGCAGAGTAGTACCAACATTGTTGTGCCAACTTGGATGAATTCATATAGTCCTTGTTCGTCATTAGAACCTTTCCATTTTTAATGACTTTTGACATTTATTTTTTTCTTTTGGAAATATTCACAAAATTGTAAAACATTACATTAAAAAAACACCAAAAATTATATATATATATATATATATATATATATAAAATTGCAACTTGTATGTCTATTATGTTGAACATTACTTAATTAATATCTACCATATTGTAAAATGTGTAGCTGAACACTGCCTGATGTACTTAGTATTGTGAAGGTGTGCACCCAATGCTGTCACAATTCTAGTAGGTGTCACATGTGTCACTATGCAGGTGTCACTGGGTGTGATCAAATGTGCTAATGGTAATGAGAGTGAACTGGGATGGTGTGAACGCAGATTGTATTTCCATATTATCTAAAGATTTCAGAATCAAGCTATTCTTCGGCATTTGTAGCCATGTGATAACATTTTCCTACTGGTCTCAGCCAAAGTAGAGAGGTTAATTTTTTAAATATTTTTTTAATAATATTTTTATAATTTGTTACAAATTTTTTATTTTTTTTTATTTGGGCTTTCGAGCCACTTTCAACACTCTTTCACTTATATCACGGCTTGTCAGTTTAGGGCAGGAGGAAACCCACAACATCCATAGCACTGATTGTTGCAGTAAACCTGCTAGCACTGGCTGGTACTGACAGACCAAGGGCAATAACTGTATTGCCACGGTACAGACAGCACATCCTATCATGATCACACCAGAAAGGAAACATTGATTCCGGGCATCTGGGACAGGATTTGAACCCAGGACCTTTGGAGCCCAACATGACTACCTGACTGTTCTACCTCATCTGTCATGATGCTGATAAAAAAAATTATTATTGGAATATCTGATGCAATATTACTAAGAAATCTTTATGTTGGTTAAAAATTATTACAAATTTTAATAGTTAAATTCAATTCAAAATTTACTCTGGTTGCTGACAATGCATGACAAACAGGATTACTAGTATTTGACAAATTGAGAAGGTCATATGTAGGTCAAGGTCGGAGTACATTGGTCACAAGATACAACAAAATCTATGTCTTGAGACCTGCAGTGACATGCGATGTCAAACCTGAGTCATCCTGTAGTTAGCTGTGTCCTGCATCTTACATCCTGTACTCCACGTCGTACATCAGGATCTGACAACTCCCTGTGGGAAACATTGACCATGGCAGGTGCAGTCTATCCATAGTCTCAGAGAGTGAAAGCAAATAGTTTAAATTTAAATTATATTGATTATATTTATATGAAAGGAGCCACCGGTTATTCTCCAGTAATCTAGACTTGCTTATCTGCTCTAGGGTGATATTTTGAATAGGAGTATTTAGGTGAGAACAAGGTGTAACACAGACCACCGTGTGATAATAAGATGCTCCTACTGGTCTTAGCCAGTGGTCTGCAGCAGGGTTACCCCTTTGGCTCAGTGGATAGAGCATTGGACTCACAATCCAGCAACTTGGGTTTGAATCCCAGGATTGGCAATAGTCCTGTTACAATGAATGGAATGGAATATTATCATTTCTAGGAATAGAATTCAGCTCTTAGATTAATCAGTAACCTTTTAAAAAAAAAAAAATTGCACAATAGAATCTGAAATGAATGGATATAATTCTCAGAATATAATCTAGCTATTATTATGAAGATTGGTCAATATTCAGAAGCCATCTTGAAAAATAATGCGACACCATGGACTGCATACTAATATCTGAATTTAGCAGAAATAATTTCTCAGAATGTAATAGATTGGTCAATAATCCTATTAGTGAATGAATCTTGAAAACCACTCTTAATCCCAATTTGTAAATTAAATAAATAAAAAATAATAATTGAAAAACAAGCATTTCATCATAAAATCTGAATTTAGCAGACATCAAAGAACGATATGCACTGCCAATGCCAAACTGCTATACATAAAGTAACAAAACTGAGAGAATCTACGTCATACCACTTTACAATATATCTAACATATGCATTCTCTATGCTGATGTAAAGCACAGATGGATATGGTGAGTTGAAAGCATCACTCGGTTTCTATTATCAGGATATCCTTCCAAACATGACATGCACTCCAAGAAAAAACAAAACTCAATATTGACTCCATATCCATGATTTTTTGCATGCTTCTCAGTAGAGCAAATATAACCAGATTGCCAGAAATTTTGGGGAGAGATTGGACAATATTTTGTGATCATCAATGGGACAACCTTAGTTTACAATCAGTAAGCAGTGGTCTAGTTGACAATCAGTCGGAGTTGACAATCAGTCGGCAGATATTGGTTTCAGGAATCTACAGTGGAATAGTTGTACTGAGTTCGGAATGTGACATTCTATTGTCATAATATGCCCCAAAATGTACGAAAATGTAATAACAATTCTTGAAATGACAAGAATTTGGGTGGCCCCTTACTGGCTAAATTTGACGCATGCACCCATGCACGCACACACACACGCATGCACGCACACATGCACGCACGCACGCACGCACGCACGCACGCACGCACACACGCACACACACACACACACACACACACATACACCAAGTCACAATCAAGGGGTCACCTCCTCAAAGGCAACCTTAACCATGTTAACTCAAACCTCAAGCCAAAGACAACACAATGTTCAAGCCTGTAGCTCAGGAAACCTTAGAATTGCACTGTTCTGTACATGAGAGATGGCTGTATGGTCACAGAGTATACATGTCCTGATGTCATCTGATAGATACAGAGTATTGTTTCTTGAAGCTCTCGTATCTACTATGAGATCATAGCACTCTTGTGGCAATCTCATCTCATACATGACCTTGGAGTTGCACTGTTCTGTATATAACAAGGTGCTTTAACACAAACACTGAAAGGTGTCTGCATATAACCAGACTGCCAGAAATTGTGAGGAGAGATTGGACAATAATTTGTGATCATCAATGAGACGTCCTTAGTTTACTATCAGTATATATTATTAGCGGTCACTGGAGAGAACTGCATGCAGGTAACTACAGTTACTCGCATCCAAGATGGCGTAGGGCTCAAATTCAGAGTATTTGTTGATGTGATTTGCCCAGTTTAACAGGTATATATCCAATTACCAAAACTTTAAGATATATATCACATATGCATTTTTGAATTGTACAGTTTGAAAAAAATAATTGGGAAGGAGATATCGAGCATACAAAAATTGCGTGTTTCGGTAGATAGATATATAAAAATAACCATTAAACCTGAGAATTCACATTGGTTATTTTGTTGCTTCTGCCACCTTTGATGTGGGTAGCTCTCTCAGTGCTCCCCTGTGAGCAGTGGAATAGTTGACAACCAGGAGTGGAAATGTCTTGATGCCAAATGCTATATGCATGGTATTGCTTCTTGAAGCTCTCGTATCTATCAAGACCATTGTGATCAAATAGTGGATACGAGAGCTTCAAGGGCCAAAAAAAACAACCTGACAAATACAGTAATGTGCATGACTGACAGCTAAGGTTAATGTTAAACACGATCAAAGCTTGGCTGGTTTCGATGAATGGGTAACTGAGAACCTGAGAGTATCTAGGACGTCTCCTGTCCAATACTGAAACACAGGCTGAAATACTTGTGGTGTCACCTTAGGCAAGTGGCTTAAGACTCGCTCACACGGATCTATCGGTTGTACAAGTCTGGTTCGATTGGTCGTACGACTAGAACTTGTTCTAGTCATGTGATCTCGATCATAGTGAATCGTTTGCTAACATGGTGTGATTCCATGTATCAATCAACCTGTCTGAGTCAACCTTTAGTTTGAAAATGCCTCTGTTCACCCAGCAGAGAATGGGTACCCATAAGGATGACATCGGCAAACATCGGATAAACCTTCTAACCTAATGCCTTGAATGACAGGTTGGGTTGTACACTCCCCAGAAGGAAAATGAGAGCACACTGATCCCTTGACCAGGGTAAAGAGAACGCTATCGAGCATGGATTTGATGCAATATGAATGTGCACATTATTATTAACCCTTTCCCTGCTGGATTAGGCACAGGCACTGCTCTTTGGGCATCTCCAGTTGCCTTCAGCATGGAGAGGGTTAAACAGTTTGTCTGACATTATGTCCTATGGTTGCCTCTAGGAGAAATATGGTTAAGGGCAGACAAACGGTGAAACCTTCCGGTGTTGATATTCTAGAACATTCTGATTTGAAACAAGGCTAAGATGTCTTATTTGTAACCACAATCCAACAGTCCTCCTCAATCTCATACAATTGTATGATCAAGCCCTGCAATCCTATGACACACTTTCCAAGCCTAGGGATTCATACCTTGCCAGAAATCACTATGAGAACGATTCCCCTCAGATGGTACCAGTCAACCCTACTGGCTCATGTCATACATTATTCATATTTCAATTCAACTGAGAATTCCTCATTAAAAAAACTACATGATTTTATTTATTTTATTTTTTTTGGTTTGGGTTTTAAGTCGCTTTCAAGATTCTTTCACTTATATCACAACTTCAGTTTTAGGGCAGGCGGAAACCAGCAACATCCGTAGCGCTGAATGTTGCAGTAAACCTGCGAGCATCGCATCCTATCAATATCGCGTCAGAAAGGTAACTTTCGCGAACATTGATGCCGGGCCCCCGGGGCGGGATTTGAAGTCCAACTGTTCTACCACTGCACTACACCTGCCCTAAAAACTGCACGATTAGTATGGCATTCAGTTTTCAATAGTTTTGAACACCATTCATTACAATTATGTTACATAACACAATCCTCTAGCCGAGACCACGACCTCATTACAACCTCGAGAGATGCAAACAAAATGTCTAGTCATTACTATTTGCCATTTCACTAATGTAAATGAGCTGCCATCTTTTTTTCCGTGGAACAGCGGGACTACAATGAGCTAATTGTCATGAAGTGAGACTGCAATCCTGGCGACAAGACAACACAAAACACCTGACAGTACGGGCTACACAATGACCGTATTTACCCGGTGTTTATCTCGCATTTACCTTGTGTGTACCTCGTGTATATGTGGCGTAGGAGAAGGGACCAACAGTAGAATGAAATGTTTTTTTGTTTAACCCTGCAAGTGAGGTCAATATTGGGTCTACTTCAGACAGGTTTTTTTGGTGCCATGACACAAATCCTTACAATGAACGTTGTGTAGAGTACTAGTTTCTGTAGTTAAAGAAAAAAAGAAACACAATAAAACCTTGAATTTGAATTTGTTTTATGCAGACGGGATGAAGCAGTGGGTGACAATAGAATTATTTTATAAAACTTTCGGAACTGCAGGTGTTAACTTGTTTGGAATATTTTCAAACACTCATTCCTGATGATATCACCAGGACGAGAGATGCTATTGGTCATCAGTTTCTTTAAATATACAAAATAGCAGTTAATTAGGGGAAAGTGTTGGGGCTAAAAGAGAATAATGCAGATATAAAATATTGTATTGATTAATAGAATTAATAGATTAATAGATCATTAAATCATTAATTAATATTAACAAAAAGAAGAAATTAATCAATAGAAAATGAAAATTGTCAAATAATTTTGATTCATTATCTGCCATGATGAAGGCATGAAACCATAATCAGTTAATGCCTTAAAGCCATGATGCCATGATAATGTCATACAGTCATGATGCCATGATAATTACATAAAGCCATGATGCCATGATAATGACAGTCATGATCCCATGATAATTACATAGTCATGATGCCATGATAATGACATACAGTCATGATGCCATGATAATGACATACAGCCATGATGCCATGATAATGACATACAGTCATGATGCCATGATAATGTCATACAGTAATGATGCCATGATAATGTCATACAGTCATGATGCCATGATAATGACATACAGCCATGATGCCATGATAATGACAAAGCCATGATGCCATGATAATGACATAAAGCCATAAAGCCGTGCTAATGACAAAGCCATGATGCCATGATAATGTCATACAGTCATGATGCCATGATAATGACATACAGTCATGATGCCATGGGGTATAACAGATGAGCTGGGAGAATCTGTCACACTATACTACATATGCTACATATACAAGTACAATTTATTATCAAAATACAATTGGAATAAGTCAATGTTTCAAAATGATTCTATGTTGTTGGTGAATTGTTGAGGCACAAACATGTCTGTAAGGAAAGTATAGCAGATAGTAACAGCTTATTATATAACAAGGTTCAATTTTCCACGAAAAAACAGAGAAATGCTTACTGTATGTTAATCATTTAGAGAAAGGTACATGTAATTGAATATATTATTATTGTATTACTAATACATGTAATCCAATTTCCTAAGAACTTCCAAAATGCTTCCTGTTTAGTTTGTAACAAGTTTGTACAATTAAGTAATAATATATATCAATATTTTACCACCATAATTCAATATTGTGAATTTCAATATCATCCACTAGTTTAAAAAGACAAAAACTAACTTATTAGTAATTATCTTATTCAATTAACTATCTAAAAGTAGATTCTTATGTGACATATAT
>JAUTBT010084484.1:0-12279 GCA_032361225.1 Lepetodrilus schrolli | reverse complement strand
TGTCCATATGAATATGGCTTACTGCTGATGCTAGGTGGATATGTCTATATGATAATGGCTTACTGCTGATGCTGGGTGGAGATGTCCATATGATGGCTTACTGCTGATGCTGGGTGGAGATGTCCATATGATAATGGCTTACTGCTGATGCTGGGTGGATATGTCCATATGATAATGGCTTACTGCGGATGCTAGGTGGATATGTCCATATGAATATGGCTTACTGCTGATGCTAGGTGGATATGTCTATATGATAATGGCTTACTGCTGATGCTGGGTAGAGATGTCCATATGATAAAGGCTTACTGCTGATGTTGTGTGGAGATGTCCATATGATAATGGCTCACTGCTGATACTGGATGGAGATGTCCATATGATAATGGCTTACTTCTGATGCTGGGTGTAGATGTCCATATGATAATGGCTTACTGCTGATGGTTGGATGGAATATGTAAGTCCACATGATAGGACGGATTGAGGTCTATGTAAAAACAAAAATAATTTTGTATAATGATGATAATAATGATATCTATAATCTGCTACCACTACTACTTTTTTGTGCTTTTTTTGTTTGTGTTTTTGTTTGTTTTTGTTTTTTGAATTGGAGTTTTAGATCCGCTTTCAAGATTATTTCACTTATATCACGGCTAGTCAGTTTAGGGCAGGAGGAAACCCGTAACATCCGTAGCGATGATTGTTGCAGTAAACCTGAAAGCATTGGCTGGTACTGACAAGACCAAAGATGATTGCCACTCTACAGACAGCGCATCCTATCAATATCGCGTCAGAAAGGTAACTTCCGCGAACATTGATGGCGGGCACCCGGGGCGGGATTTGTAACCTGGAACCTTTTGCTGCGAAGTCCAACGTTCTACCACCCACCCACTACTACTACCACCACTGCTACTACCACCACTGCTACTACCACTGTTACTGCTACTACTACTACTACTACTACTAATAATAATAATAATAATAATGATAATAATAATTGACTCTCTCTCACATACACACACATACACACACACACACACACACACACATATACACACATTTATATATATATATATATATATATATATATATATAGAGAGAGAGAGAGAGAGAGAGAGAGAGAACGTATATATGCTCCTGTCGAATTATAATTAATATATAAACAAGAGATATGATAACGTTGACATATACATACAACCAGGTCACGGGTATTGTACTCCATTGTAATTGTGTCAGGCTACTAAATACTACAAACACTGTATATTGTCATACCTGAGAAGAGCCGATGAGACATGAGATATCCAGAACGTACATTGAAGATACACGGTGGGCGTATTCGAAACCCCGTTCTCGAGATACTCGAGAACCGTGATCTCGTGTTTCTGGTTGCGAACGTTTAAGTGCGTGCCGAGAGTGATCTCGTTCGATCCTCCACCAACCCGCCAAAAGGTGGGGAGTGAAAATCTCGTTCGCGAACGACGTTTGCGTGTTGGTTTTCGATGTTCGAAACCCCGTTCTCGTGTCGAGTCAACTCGAGAACGGGCTTTCGAAGACGCCCGTGGTGACCATGGCCGAGGTCAACGCTATACAACAGATGTACAGTATTCCTGTCAGTATGTCCATTGCATTTTCCCAGTAACCACAATCAATACATCAGCTGTGCATGTGTAGACCTATATGCAATGTATATTCACACATGGAAATTACTATTTTAAAAACATATATCTATGTGACAGTAATATAGCAAGGGAACCCACCTTGGACAACAGTAAACTGCTCGCTGGTCAATGTTCTTTAGACAGGCCTCATCAAATGGACATTCGGAGCCCCCTGGTCAAGGGTACAACCAATTATCTGGTCAACGTTTTAAACTCCCTTTATCCACCTATTTTGATACATCCACCGCTACTGCTTACACACACCCACACAGGTAGTATTAATATTACCAGAACCCCGAGGGCACACCTGACGCGTTCGGAATCTCAAGTGAGACACTGACAGTTCGGTTGCACGCTGTGTTGATTTCACTCACGTCCGTGAGCTGCTTCAATTCAATTGTATGAGTATCGTCCTGACGTGCGGGTATCGCTAGGTGGGCGTCCCCCCATTGCAGTCAGACTGTAATCCTGCTAATTGCAATTGTAGTTGTACAGTCGAACCACAATAACATTTACAAGCTAATTCTTTCTATTGACTCTTTAAATCGATTGTCGTCATATTTTTGCTCGTTAATATATTATCGACGATCGACCAAGTTTCGTCGATAACCGAAATGATTGTGGGGTTTTGTTCATTCTACGTAAATGTACACAATATGTGTTGACATTAATTCATTTATTTACACACGAATTGTTACAATATAGGCCCACTATGTAGTCGGGTTCGAGCCTAGCTAATGCCATCGTGGAGCACTCCTGAGAAAAGTGCTTAGATCCACACTGCTCCAATCCACCCAGCTCCCAGCTGTAAAATTGGTACCCGGTAGGATGATATGGAATTGTCCATGTGAACCTTCTAACGCTTGAAATGGTTGTATACTCTCCAGGGATTTGAGAAGGTGAACTGAGTGCATATTGATCCATTGAACGGGGTAATATTAATGTAGCGTATATCCCTTCGAGCATGCATTAACATGGAGTCATGCGTTTAATAAATGGACTATTTATTTATTTATGTAAGTATATATGTATTTCATTTCAAGAAGTAGGCCTTTATCAAGTATGTCTTAACAATTATATGATAATGGTTTGTTACTGTTAGCGTCTATTTCCAATTCAATATATGTCTGTGTTACTAACTATAAAAATACTTTTAAAAACATGGAAGTTCATAACTTGTTGTTATGAAATGTGCAATAACATTTACATAAAATATGCGTTCTCATTTTCGTCAGGCTGTACATGTTGGCCACTGATCCCGAGGAATGTTAGTCACGTGGTTAAATCATGTTACAATACAGCGTACACGGATGGCCGCTAGTAAAAACTGGAATGTCAACACCATCAGAGTTATGAATACGGAGTGAATGCATTCCTCATGTTCGACAAACCAGACAGACTCAAAAACTACAATAAGCTTCAGGTAAAGTGTATAGCATTATTACGCGTACCATCCAGTCATAGAAGAGCACAGTGTTCATCTGCGGACAAAGACATCCCAGATCTCCTAGCCAGTCTTCACCATCTGGCTTAATTATTCCTCCGTGGCTAGTTGTAACTAAACCTATGTAGACTAGATCTACCCGGTAGCAGTGGTGGCAACATTGTAACTATAGTATACTTGTGTGGCAGTAATATTAGAACAAATAGAATGATATGTATGTTAGTGTATATTGATAACACTGGAAGATTATTGGGTGTATGGCGGCACTAATAAGGAACTAATATTGTGACAGTATTGGAACTAATTCAAATGTATGGTGACAATATTGGAACGAACTGTTTGTTGGTTACTTTGTAGCATTGTTAGTAGGCCTACATTATGGAGGGAGCATTGTTAGTAGGCCTACATTATGGGTAGAGCATTGTTAGTAGGCCTACATTATGGTGGGAGCATTGTAAGGTCTATATTATGGTGGGAGCATTGTTAGTAATCCTACATTATGGGGGGAGCATTGTTAGTAGGCCTACATTATGGTGGGAGCATTATTAGTAGGCCTACATTATGGTGGGAACATTGTTAGTAATCCTACATTATGGGGGGAGCATTGTTAGTAGGTCTACATTATGATGGGAACATTGTTAGTAGGCCTACATTATGGTTGGAACATTGTTAGTAGGCCTACATTATGGTGGTAGCATTGTTAGTTGGCCTACATTATGGTGGGACCATTGTTAGTAGGCCTACATTATGGTGGAAGCATTGTTAGTAGGCCTACATTATGGTTGGAACATTGTTAGTAGGCCTACATTATGGTGGGAGCATTGTTAGTAGGCCTGCCTAATGGTGGGAGCATTGTTAGTTGGCCTATATTATGATGTGAAGATTGGAACTGGAAGGAATGGCCGCTATATTCTTGTTAGTAGGCCTGCCTAATGGTTGGAACATTGTTAGTAGGCCTACATTATGGTGGGAACATTGTTAGTAGGCCTACATTATGGTGGGAACATTGTTAGTAGGCCTACATTATGGCGAGAGCATTGTTAGTAGGCCTACATTACGGTGGGAGCATTGTTAGTAGGCCTACATTATGGTGGGAGCATTGTTAGTAGGCCTGCCTAGTGGTGGGAGCATTGTTAGTTGGCCTACACTATGGTGGGAAGATTGGAACTGGAAGGAATGGCCGCTATATTCTTGTCATGTTTAAATCACTACGATTGCATGGACATTAAGCAATTGGTAAATGTCTCATTATACAATTTCTTTAAAATATAGACAGGCACAAATTAAACATATATACTAGTAGGCCTACAAGGTGGCCCAATATAAATATGAATAAGAAATTCTGACAGCCCTATCTGTGTTACTAAAAGCAAAGCATTTCATGGAGTCTTGGCCATTCAATCAATCGTTCACATATCGTCGTCGAGTTGAAGTTTAACGTCTGCGTCCAGCGAAGATGATACAGTAGACGATCGTTCACATACTGTAGGTGGCCATTTTATAGATGTTGAAGTTGGCCACCCCGGGGTTAAAAGCGCACGTGGATACTGTTACCAACGTTGTTAATATCGTCCACGACCCGGGCTCTGAACTTACGAAACCTTTTCGAGTACGATTTCATGCTCAGATCACATTTTTGTATTAATATTTTAACACAAAACAAAGTTCAGTATGAAATCGTAGTCAAAATGTTTTCGTAAATTGGTGGCATGGGTTTCCATTACGATACCATAGCGCTGTCGTAGTGATCAGCGAGATAGATAGATACGAGAAAGATAGATACGAGAGAGATAGATACGAGAGAGCTCTGGTCTCAATGAGTTTCACAAAGAGTACCCACTGCTCGAATCTGTCTTCTATGCGGTGATGTTTTCATGGCATCCTAGAGTTCCCCAATCATCAGCTGTAGTCATATACTGTATTGTATTTACAAGTAACTGGGTTGTCTTGTATGTTTTGCATATTGATATGATGGCAATACGGATGGTCCTCGCTACATATGAACTATTGTCGGAACCATAAACCAGCACGGAACATAATCATATGGTAATATATTGACTTTAATGATCCTATATTTGGAACACGGTGCAACACACTTAATCGATGTAAGCTGTTCACGGTTGCATAATTACACACGTACGCCCTAGTAGCAGCGGGAAGTTTGACTGATTGCTATCAACACGTCGATACCTCTGGATGAGGAATAGTCCTCATGGCGGTCACGTGATATCCAAGCACGCTTTCGTTCCGTTCCGCTGGAGGGAATCTGTATCCGTGATGAACGATATATTTACTTTTGCTATTTCTATAATGACTAATGTATATACAGTGTTTATACTAATATTTTAAAGCATAAAGCTGTCAGGACGAGGTAGGATGGTTTTATTAGTAAACAAGACATTATTGCCAATGTTGCGGAACATACGTAATGTAAGTGTTAAACGTATACGTAGTGAGAATGTAACACCATGCGATGTTCAAAGTAGGTGTCGGTAGGGTCTGCCACCTTCTCTACTGCTACTATTTCATAATTGATATTGCAACTAGTGTTGTTTTGTAAAACGGTTCCAGGTATATGTATATAGGCATACATGAATAAACGTGTGGTATACGGCTCACGTAAAGTAGAGGATGTGAGGAGGTGATAAGCATAAATGATTCAGATTATATTTACTGCAGTGTTGGTGTTTTCGTTGTATTGGGGACGAATTATCCGGCAGTATGTGCCGTCACGTGTATATCACTGTGGACGTTGTTATCACAGTGTACAAGTAGCTGGTGAAGTTATGTAGATGATGTCAAGTGGTCCGGCTGAAGAACGTAAACTGGAAAATGTATATCTTGTCGTCGGATCTTGCGCATTTGACCAGGCCCCGAGATTACGAAACGTTTTGAGTACGATTATCATGCTCAACTCAAATAATATATGGAGATTTGTGAACAAAACCTAGGGTTCAGCATTAATTCGTACTCAAAACAGTTTCGTAATCTCGTGGCCACTTGTTTGGTTCACCATGATCACAGACTGGTACATATTATGTATTTTTAAGCCATGCATAGGTTGCCCTAGAAATGCATATAGCCTGGCCCACTCGGCTAACCTACGGGACTGCTCACAGTGGAGGAAAGTGGAAGTCGTCTCGAGGTGAGCGGATTGAGCCTGGACTACACACTTTACTTGTCATAAGGTATATGGAATATGATATAACTTTCATTCATTAGAACAGTTATTTTTATCATATGACAACGAAATGAAATTAATAAAATGTACGATAAATCTATGGCACTGTTTGTTTGTGTCTGTCTGTCTGTATACATCTAACACTATATGTAGATAATAATAATATATAAGATGAAAAAGTTCGTGGTACAACGTGGTGTACAATACATTAACATATAATTAGTTCCCCAGAATGCGGTGATAACTGAAATATCACGTGACATTCGACTGGTTTATATAATTAACACTATGACTGGAATGTCATAGTGTGGTGCCAGTGTCACATGTGCATGATTGTGCATTAATGTGCTCCACTGCTACGTGAATCAAATCTGTGTTCATAATGCACCGTCAGTGGGCAGTCTGTTTATAGCACAGTCCACTACACGTTTCCAAATAAAATACAGAGATACATTTGATCATTGGGAAATATAATAAATGAAGAAAAATGGTTGCTGATAATCGCACTGAGTATTCTGAACAGTATTTCTATCTCTATAATCAAGCACGTGTATTAGTAAAACAGTTCAGCACGTGTTATACATAAGTATATGTATTTACTACAGTGAGCGCCGAGATTTCGATATTTTCTTAGTACGAATGTATGATCATGCTCAAATTATATATAGGCTTATGGGAATGTGTGAACAAAACTTTGAGATAAGCATGAAATCGTACACAAGAACGTTTCGTAATCTCATGACCTGAAATCTGTAGTCATTGAGTCATTTAAGTTCACAACCTCCTGCTGGAACTGAAAATCAATAGCTGCAGACATTCTGGAGAAGATGGCAGTCATCATCTTCTGTTCCAAGTTGGTTCTGCATGGTCCCACGACTGTCAGAAGATAACAATGGATGGAGAATGTTTCTAGTTTGCTTACTTCCGGTTGTCTCCAACACAGCGTGATCTATGTGAACATCAGATAGTGATATTCCTTATTACGTAATCTCGTATATTTTCAGTCATGTATGCTAATTCGTTTTAGGATGCATTCGAGTAATTACTTCGTTGGTTTACACGAAAGAGGACAAGTTACTCCCCCTTCACCAGAGAAAAAGTATCTAATATCTTAGCGAGACAGTAATCACAATCCTTAGGGCTTTATAAATATATGTATTGGTAATTTATTTCCTTTTTTTCCCAATTGCCTCTACCTAACTTAAAAACAAGTTATAAACAACGTCTTAAACGTCTTTGTCAATGGCTAGCGAGTCGTGAGACAGCGTCTATTGGGGAGTCGTTATTGGAGTTATGGGGGAGCAGTGTTTGGAGATGTCATTCCGGCCAGTCGGTGCAGTGGTCAGAATTACTCCAACAATAAAACTCGTCGTTTTCTGGCCGTGTGCTTCTCATTGTCCAATGTTTATAGTCCAATAAATTGAACTTTTAAACTGACCGGACTGGACGCATGACCCCCGATTATCTCAGCATGGTGTGTACGCCGAGGTCCGCGCGAGACGGTCCCTAGTAGATGTGTGACTGGCTGTTCTGGACAGAGGTCAAACACAATCAACAAGCGCTTTGAGACACACCGGAACGGACACTGGTCATTGGTATTGAGATGTCCCCGAGTGTTCCGCCATGGCATCCATTCACGACTATCCGCTCACGGGCATCCGACTCGGAACGTCCACTCAGAGTCGCAGGGGTATCGCCAATGTATTAACAGCGGGATGGCTATATCTACATTTGGTCACACCTTGGATCTTTTATTCTACGAGGGATAATCTAAAGAAAAACAAACGCACAAAATATTATTCCTTTAAAAGTCGTACTATTTAAAGGAAATAACATATAGCCTACTGTATAGTCATACTCGGTACACGTTCTAATACGAGCTTACATTAATCACAAAACCAGCTGGTCTGCGTTTCACAAGAGGGTCGAACTTTAGTCTGGGCGTAAACCATGGTGTGTGGCAGGCTTTTACTATCAGTATGATCGGGAAATAAAGTCTTCTTCTATTTACATCGCGTATATTTTCATTTTAATACCTTAATCTACTTCCGTCCCCGAGTTATTTCTCATTCTAATACTCTGAAGTTACATTCTTATACCCGAGTCAATGTTCATCATATTAATCCGAATTTATATTCATCTTAATCCCCACATTTTCGTCCAACTTATCAGGTTTCCCTCTGTAGCGGCCACGCTTGAAGGCTGTCGGGTGTAGTGCTGACATGATACGTAGCTGCAGAAGTAGACGCAGACGACGATATGGACCAACCACTGTCTCCATAACGTCCGCCATCTTGGTGTGGTGTGTGGAGTTTGGGTAGATTCAGTCCGATGTGTGAATGGGTTATTCAATCCAGACTAAGGAAACACATGAACATTGTCTGTGTAACACCCATGGGTCACCTGCAGTCTATGTAACACCCATGGGTCACCTGCAGGCTATGTAACACCCATGGGTCACCTGCAGTCTATGTAACAACCATGGGTCACCTGCAGTCTATGTAACACCCATGGGTCACCTGAAGTCTATGTAACACCCATGAGTCAACTGCAGTATATGTAACACCCATGGGTCACATGCAGGCTATGTTATGTCAACAATGACCATCAGTTTCAGAGGATGGCTTGTCGCACATGCGTCGAGTTGAGATGTCCTCTACTGTCCGCTGTATCTCGTGATTCTCATCAGTAATGTATCTCGTTGCTTTGTCCTACAGGGATGTTCACTTAATATTCCGTCATTTTACAAAAGAAGAAACGTACTATTATATTATAATAATATACTTAAAAAAATTAATTCCTCAGACAATATTGCAGACAATATTTTAGCCAAATATCTTAACGTGTTTTCGTTTATTTGTACGTCGTGCCACACTTTAACATTATGGTTAGAACTATGTTTGTTACAGGTGTGTTACCCATATCTTGGGGGTACTGGCACGGCCTAATATATTCCTATACATTAGAAATGTTCTACTCAATTACATTGCCTGACAGCTATAGAGCTACCAGTCTATTGGGTATTCTGTATTCACCATTGACTGTGATAAACTGGAATAATGGACTAGAATATTTGACAGACTTTCGATAAGGGTTCATAATGCCAAACTGGATATATACAAGGGTACAGCACGGTGTGTGAGCTATCACTATCCGGTAATTGTGAGTGTTCAATGCTATTGCAGAACGATATTTGTATGAAGGGTTGTACATTGTGTATCTTGTATTGAGTTTGTCAAAAACATGTACGACTCTGTACGTATGACTTATCTTTGGTATTTGCTTACTACACAAAATGTATTACGACAAAAATGGGAATTGTGCTAAGAACTATTTTACTTGGCCGTGGACATATGCATGCTATCGTATCAGTGTACAAACAAAACGTATTTCAGAAACCCTTATTAAGGGCTTCGTTACTTAACCATCTATTCTATTTAAAACTATTTCACGGTATCTTGTCACAAATAGGTGTGTATGCGTCTGAGACACGAGCCTTCAATAAAACGTCAGTGGATACATTAAGTATATGCTTGTAGATCGTATCTGAACGTCGGAGTACTAGCAATGGTGAGTTAGGAGATTGTAGTAAGCATTCCTTCCCTGTGCAGGTATTTGGTTTATCAGGTATGCAAGTTATGCATGTCAGAAATACACCTACCAAAGAAAGACAATAATGTTGCAAGGTAAAATAGAATGGGTTACAAAATTTAGAAAGTATTATGCTTTGTATACTTTTGTTTTGGGCATGTTTGGCTAACACAGGTCCTGTGAGAGACTTGTCATTTAATAGACTAACTACCAGCTTGTCATTTAATAGACTACCAGCTTGTCGTCATCGCGTGCGAGTAATCCTATTGAAACATTTGTAAAAGGGTCTTCGCAAACTCTTAATTAAAGTGTCAGTACTAATAATGTTAAAAACATTGGCTACCATTAATAACTGGTTCCCAGGTTAAATCCAATACTGACGTATAGCGATAACATATATCCATAGATTACGAAACTTTATTGAGTACGATTTCATGCACAACTCAATGTTTTGTTCAGAAATCCCCATATAAAATTTGAGCTTGAGCATGAAATCTTACTTAAAAAGTTTCGTAATCTCGGGGCCAGTCCTATCACCTCTACCTCTAGAACAAGGAATGCAACTCCAGCTATTTGGTCACAATTAACATGCCGAATAGTACCACGACATTCACAATCCTTAATTAAACCAAGAGAAATGATACAGTGTCAGGTTTGCAGTGTATAGCCACGTTCTACAAACAACGGTAACACGCCATCTAACGCTACGAATAGACGTTATTACACTCTCGCCTCCATCGTTAATTATATACACGGACAGGATGCAGTTGCATTATATGGCATAAATGGCGACAATTAATGACATACTAAACTGTATACGGTAGTAGAAGCCTGTTTGAACATCATGTACAGCGGCGTCACAGAGTATAAGCCTGTTTGAATATTATGAATAGCGGTATCACCGAGTAAAGGATGGTGGACCAATCCTTATGGGTTTCAGTTAATCTTCCTAAGACTAAATTATGCATATTTTCTATGTGTTCATACCCATATCTGCGAGTCACACACCGCCTGAGGCGATAAGCAGGACATCCTGTCGCCGTATTCTCTATATGTCAGGCTCTAGTGACACACTTTAGCATCTTTTCACGCCTTTGAGTAAACAAAGCTTTAGATGTACTAGTATATTACAACCATTATTTCTTTATCGCTAGAATCTGGCGAATAGAATGGTCGACAACGTCATGGTCGACAACGTCATGGTCAACAACGTCATGGTCGACAACGTCATGGTCAACAACGTCAACAACTGGTAAAAATAGGCCTAACTACTTGTATGTCATAAGTTTCTACTACTAGTATGTCATGGTTTCTACTACTAGTATGTCATAAGTTTCTACTACTAGTATGTCATCAGTTTCTACTTCTAGTATGTCATAAGTTTCTTAATTATGCGGATATTATTTTTTCGAAAGATGCAAATTTACGACTCGACTTAGTCATTGTAATGGCTTTAGTTTATTTCTGTTAATATGGCAGCGCTCGACAGCAACTTCCGTCCATGTGCAAAGTATGTGTGTATACAAATATTGAGTTTTTATCTCCTTTTCATCGCTGATCTGATTCATTTATGACCAGAATGGTGACAACACACAGATCTTTGTGACGTGTTATTGTCGTGTGAAAGAAAATACTCGGGCATACCAGAGTGACAGGTATTGTTTTAGCACGTGACAGGTATTGTTTTAGCACGTGAAGGACACAGTATGGTTTACATTGACGGATGACTAGGTGAGGCTGGTTCCATTGTTCACGATAGAGAGTTGCATTGGCATCGTGGTATCGCTAATGTTGAAGTCATGGCGTGTTTCTATGGGGAAGGAAAGCCCGTGTAATCTGGCAAGTTCAGCAGCAATCATATAACGAAATTTAGAAGCAGTCCTGAACATTTACTAGCAGATATTGCGGTAGTGGTTATTATACAAGTGTACATTATATACTAAGAATATACCTCGTCAAAACTATATATATAGCACCACGACCTTTCTTCAGCGAAAATATTATATTGAATTATTCAGTTTATCACCGCAGTTCATACTGTATATAGAATATTAGAACTGCAGGATGTAAAAAGATCATTGTCTTTGATCAACAGTGCTTTGTCTGAACAGTGAAACAGACAATTCATGCCTGCGAATTATTCCCGAAAACAAAAGATGGCAAATTCCAGTAATATGGTAATAGGTGTCAACTGTAAGGACAAGCAAATGTGGGTAATTTAAAGCCTACATTCCTAATTTTGCCATATATTATGTGCAAACATGTAAAATAACATAGTAGTTATTAAAGGTTTACCAAATTACCTTGAAATAACCAGTAATGAAAATGCAATTCAAGTAAGTTTATGAGAACAAGCAATTATACAGATATTTCGTGTATCATGCTACTTTGCCTGACTAATAACTATGCAA
>JAUTBT010084483.1:0-12279 GCA_032361225.1 Lepetodrilus schrolli | reverse complement strand
AGAAGAAGAAGAAGAAGAAGAAGAAGAAGAAGAAGAAGAAGAAGAAGAAGAAGAAGAAGAAGAAGAAGAAGAAGAGAAGAAGAAGAAGAAGAAGAAGAAGAAGAAGAATCTTTATTTAATGTCGGATATGTAGATAACAGATTACGTTAGCTCTGTAGAACTATTATTCAGACAAAGGGTAAACGTAATTCAAAGGAATGATTCACTCATGAAGATCTATGAAGCTGACTACACTAATGTATGGTATGCTATATTTACCCTCAGCTTGAGGACAAAGGTTTTGGCGGCGTCCGCAGCCATGCCGCCCTCCACACACAGGATTCGCTCCAGGGTCCGTGTGACGTCATCGGCCATGGACACGTCACCGCACACATAGAAATGTCCTCCACACTTCATGATGGCGTGAGACACTTCCTTGGCATTCTTCCCCAGGAGATCCTGCACGTAGGTCTGCAACAACACCAGGCCAGGGATAACCACAGCCGTCTACCAATGCTGGTCCTCTAGCGGTACCACTTCAAGAAATACTTTGATGGTTTTGCTATATTTTTTTACCAAAGCTCGAGGATGGATCCAATAGGGTTAAAACTCCACTTTGATACTTGTACATCTCTATACTAATCAAAATCACACTTTACTCCGTATATAACCAACAATTATGTAATAATATATTTTTAGCACACAATGTATTGCATCCTATGTACTTCTTCTTGTTTGTATATATCTCACTATAATTTTGCATCAAATGTATTACCATGAATAGTAAATAAAGACAGGACTCCGAGACGTGTTTCACTTTTGTCTAATCCTGTTGAATTTGAGCCATTAAAATATGTTGAACTCAAATCTATTGGTCATCTCCAGTTCTCCCGCAGATGAAAGCGTGAACTTGCAGTTTTCTTAAGAGGAGTCTCTTGAATTAAAGATACAATATTTACGGAGTAGTGTGACATATAAAGTTTGAGTTACTCAATTATGACGTAATTCCGCTGAATTCGTACAATCTGGGTACAGAAGTATGTGAAAGCCATCTTGATATATTGATAGGTTCGATGTTAGTGATAAGATGACGCATACCTTCGGCACTTCCGGCTCCCTAGACAGGGCGATATAATAGTTTGTAAGAACATTTCCTTTCTTCAGAGAGCTGAGTTCATTATCGAAGATGTTATCTTGTTTTGACGAACGGCATCCATAGTACAAGGACATCTCTCCCCAACCTTCTCTCTTGCCATCTTTATAATGAAGTAAAATGAAACATCATCGCAGGTACAGATCACACACAAACATCCGCTTGACAATAAGTTCTTTAAGTGTATTTCTGATCCAAATATTTATCTCCAGAAAGACCCCACCAACAAGAATCTACTTTCATGCATATGGTATCAGTATTCTGTTCTAGAATATCTCATCATAAGCATACTATTCAGTAATTAAGGATCTGTAGATGTTTAAGATGTGCACACCCCGGGCAGTAATAACAGAAACTCACTTTGGGGTGTTTTATGCATGTCTCTGTCCACCTTGCGTTGTTGCCAGAAGCTCCGGAATGGGGCGATACCGGTCCCTGGGCCCACCATTATGATGGGCAGCGTGGCATCCTCCGGCAGGCGGAAGCTGGGTGCACTGTTGGAAAGAGAGAAGTACGTATCAGGTATAGATCAGGTATATATCAGGTATAGATCAGGTCTAGATACATGTAACGACGCTCGTCTACTAGCTTGGAAGATCAAATACGACTGCAGATGGGTTGGTGACCTCTGAACTTCCTAATGCAATTTGTCTGTACGTCAACATTAATCTGGTTACTTTGCATACTTACTATGATTACAGATCACCTCAGATGGTAAACGTTCTGTGTTTTATCATGAAAAAGATCATGTTTCCAGTGGTAGAAGTCTACTTACGCCCTGATGGCACAGGGGATCTTCTCTCCGATCTCACAGCGGTTCAGCCAGTTGGAGCACACACCCTCGTGCTCAGGCCCTGCTCCACCTAAAGGCCAATGGAATAGACAGGAGGATGAATACGTTAATGGAATTTGATGTATGCAAGACTATACTTGTCAATTAGATATCTGAGGTAGTCATAATATTGAAATGCTGGAGTTACGTTCTTTCGTATCACCAACAGATGATCCTGCTAACATCAATAATCGACGTCAAGAAAGTAAAGTTACATCTGATTAACTCTCTCTCTGTGATTAAACATGCACAGTATTTGTTCTCAGGACATGGCCGCCATTCTGGCGGCGTACCTACCCTGCGTCCTGTATTTGACGACTGCGATGGTGGTGTGCACCTCCCCGGGGTAGGCGACGGGGGAGGAGCTGATGCTGTAGTAACGCTGCTGCAGGACGGGGAGCTGGGTAAGGAGCATGGTGACGGGCACCTTCAGTGAGGGGAACTCGTCCAACACCTCCAGGATCGTCGGCATGTGCTCCAGTTTCCACTCCTCGTACGCGCTGGAGTCCTGGTGGACAGAGCGGCCAGATAATCCCACATGTAGTCAGGACTACTTTACATATAACTGGAATACTCGCGAATACCCAGTTAAACCCGAGACATAAGGTACTATTCGAGATCCGTCCACACTTGAACATGATATGATATAAGCGATATCTTCAAAACCATTTATGAGCGATTGGGACATTCAATCTGAATAATGTTCTACATGTATAAGTCAATATCAGGCTGGTAGATGTTGAATAGGAATGGTAAAATCACCGACTATTTTTGCTGGGCTCTCATTATAATGTAATACTAGGAGATTTGAGTCAGTTTCCATAACACACCTAAGGATTGCACTGCCAGGTGGCAAAGCTGACCTTAGATAGGTGATCTAGCCTGGCTCGGTCCTCTTCTCTGGAAGTCAGTGAGACCATGACCTTGAGCAGTGCCTGAGATGGAGGTGTGGTCAGGTCCAGATAGCGGGTGAAGGCCGTCTTCAGAGAGCACTGCGGCATCTTTGCGAACTTCACCCACTTGCTTAGTGAACCTAATGAATCAGTAACAACCAGTTCATGATAGACAAGTATGCGATGACACTGGGTCAATACATATGTTGTATATCAGTGAGATCAAGTTTAAAATCCAAGGCATGGAAAGAAATGGTAGGAGATAGGCAATACAAACATCGAGACTAACATAATTCGACTAGTATAGCAAGGTGGTACCTAGTGGAGTTGTCTTCTCTTGCAGCATTTCAATTTGGATGACTTGGTCTGGTGGTGGCGCGTTGTGCACACGTGCCAGTATGGCATCCACCAGCTTGGGGTCGTTAGCTGGGAAGATGCCAATATGATCTCCAGGTTGATACGTCAGCTCTATAGCTCCGTTTGTTTCCAGTCGCACTAGGATTGTCTGCCGTCTGGAACAAATATTATTATGATGATAAATTATGCATTTCTATCCAACATATGGTTCAAGATAACTCATGACATAAATATCATATCTTGCACAGTAATTTATAACACCTGGAACGATTTTCATTAGCTGGTTACATGGCTTGCATCACAATTTTCCTACGCCTGTCATCGTGATAGACGGTTTAATTGGTTGGTATGGTCGGGGCGGTGGGGAGATGTATTCATTAGCCACTCCCTATTTGACTCCCACATGAGAATACGTTTTAGTTGTATTAATTTCCGTTCAACAGTTGTTGGATAAAGAAATTAACACACTCGCTAGTGTGTCATTGATTTTACGACACTCGTGATTCCAAAGTTAATATTTTCCTCGTTCTCGTTCGGAAAATATTGACTTTGGAATCAATAGGACACACTAACTCGTGTAGTAATCTCTCTATATAACATTTTTAATCCAGATATAGATCCCTGCTCAAGAGCGTATGGTCTTTTGAAGAGGATTGCTTTCAGTACGGATCTGAAACTGTTGACTTCAGAACCTCACACTTTAAGTGGCAGTGCATCCCAAAGGACAGCGTCTGCTTTTCTGAAGGTTCTGTTATAGTAAGCCGTCTTGCAGGGTGATGGTACCACGAACTGTAGTTGCTTGTCAGATCTCAGTCTACGCTCAGGTTAATAGCGAGCAGTGAGTGTTTGTAGATATAAATAGATACAGACCATGTAACGATTTGTAGACAGCATTTTGGCAGCTTGAAAACAATCCGTTGTTGGATTGGAAGCAACGCACATTTCAGTAATGTAACGTAAATTGTAAAAAGGTCTAAAGTTTAACTGAAAGAAAAATGTGTCAAATCCATTTCTATTCGGTAAATTGTTAATAATACTACCGTACTACTGAACCAAAGATGCCCTGGCCACTAGGCCGTACTACTGCGTGCATGTGGCTGACTTTGGAGCTAGGTATGATGATAGTGGTACTAAGAGGCTAGGTATGGCGACAGTGGTACTAAGAGGCTAGGTATGATGACAGTGGTACTAAGAGGCTAGGTATGGCGACAGTGGTACTAAGAGGCTAGGTATGATGGCAGTGGTACAAAGAGGCTAGGTATGATGACAGTGACACTAAGAGGCTAGGTATGATGAACGTGGTACTAAGAGGCTAGGTATGATGAACGTGGTACTAAGAGGCTAGGTATGATGACAGTGATACTAAGAGGCTAGGTATGATGACAGTGGTACAAAGAGGCTAGGTATGATGACAGTGGTACTAAGAGGCTAGGTATGATGACAGTGATACTAAGAGGCTAGGTATGATGACTAAGAGGCTAGGTATGATGACAGTGGTACTAAGTGGCTAGGTATGATGACAGTGATACTAAGAGGCTAGGTATGATGACAGCGATACTAAGAGGCTAGGTATGATGACAGTGGTACAATGAGGCTAGGTATGACAACAGTGGTACTAAGAGATTCACGTACGATGAGCTCTCGTCCTGCAACTGTTTCCTCTCCACCACTTCGCATGGCATTACAGTCTTGCTGTGGATTGTGGCCAGAGCTGAAATACACACATACATAGCTTACTTTCCAAACATTCCAATATTTTCTTTTAGTTCCAACACAAATACCGTACGCGTAGCATGCACACCATATTTATACCCATATCTTGTTTATTATTCAGTTATATTATCAAATTCTTTTTACTTTTCTTTGTGGTATTTGTCAGTAAAGTAATAATCAGTTCAGAAGGTGCCTGCATACCTTGACACACATCCGCTTCCTTCTCGTTGTTTAGAGGAGTAGTACGGAACTTAGTAGGTGTCCACGACGTGTCCGAGCTGGACAGGGCTCCGGACACCTCCTCCATATTGATCTCATCTGTCAGACAGAACGTGTCCAGCGCAGCCTGACCAACAGAGACGTAGAGCTACAGTCTATACTGATGGCACGAACCAATAGAAATGTAGAGCTAATCTATACTGATGGCAAGAACCAATACAAATGTAGAGCTCGTGTACTGATAAATAGAAATGCCAATAGAAACCCAGACCAGGAAGCCATCAAGAAGCCAACTGTATAGAGGTTGTCCTCTTACAAGTGATGTTATATTGCACTGGCGTCACCTCACCGTGAAGACTTTCTCCGCCCAGTTTCTGAAGGACTCTTCCTGCCCACAGAGCTCGTCTCCCTCCCCCATCTGCATGATCCTCTCTCCCCCCAGCTCCCCCAAGACGGCGTCTATGAACTTGGCGTATGTGCAGAACCTCGGGTAAGCCTTGGATCCCAGGCCAAACACACAAAACCTACAAGGAATGGAAGCTGCATCATTCATACATCTGGGTAGTAAAGTGGTAGTAGCCGATCAAAACATTGACAGATGCGCAGAGATAACATGGAATACAACAAAACAAAATCAACACTAAAAATACATGTAAAAGAAATCATGCCTGAGAAATCTAAATGCAATTATTTAAAAGACAAGTCAGTGACAAAGGTTGCATACACAGATGGTTTTACGATAACTGTTTGTTAAATACAGAGTAAAAAAATAGAATAAAATAGGTGACAGTCACTCAGCTAAAGCCGTCACACAAACGTGCTGTTAAGAACCCCAAGTAAATATCCTACATGTATCTGCCGTGCAGGGCTCAATTTAACGACTAATATGGGAGCCATGGCGACCTAAGTTAGCATTTCACTATTGTAACTGTTTCTGGATCTGCAGGAGTCATATGGGTCCTTGGACGATTTTGTAACTTTGAGGCCTGCCTTGTGTTGTTGCTGTAGTCACACACAGAAGGCCTGTATTACCTGATGTTGCCGAGAGGTCCGGTCTCCATCCGGAGGTTGTCCTCCGGGTGCAGGTGGTAGGACGTACTGGTAGTCTTGGAGCCGGAGGAACTCATCCGGACGTACATCGACGACTTCAGGTCTCCACTACAAGATACAAGCAGACAATTTCAGAATATTGGATATTTTATGGCACTTCAAAATATGTTACGGCCAGATAGTAATATCGCACATATTGCCCTGCGAAATATGTTGGTTGAATAACCTTGAAGATTATATCAATCGGAGATTCCCTATTAACAATTAGCGGACAAAGATTATCCCTCATTATATCGAACCACCTTTTTAATGGTCTCAAGACACGGCGGACATACTCACACAATCGTATCTTCTGGATGCTTCATCTGATAAAGACTTTTCCCAAACGTCTGGAAGAAGACATCATTATAAACATTATGGTATTTTCCATGAGGTAATTTATTTCGTGGTGTATGTAAATGTGGAAGAAGGCGGACGATTACTTTAGAAACACTATGGACATAGTGGTATCCTACCTCCCCGTTCTCTGGCGGGTCGCCGTTGCCAAATGTGCTGGAGACGATGAGGACGAGGGCCTCGTGTTCCAGGTCAATGATGTCGTATTCCTCCATGCACATGACCTGAAGGAGACGTCGGAATTATCCAATAACTGCAGCAACAATAGTCGTATGTCTGGTGCAAGATGGGCCAACACTCTGCCCGCAGGAAACGTCAGAATTATGCAATATCTATGGCAACACTATACCTTCTACCGCAGGAGGCAGCCTAAAGCACACCGCACACGGAGGGAATTGTGCTGTGCACTCGGCCACGCGTGGGAGAGTGCGCAGAACAATAATCTTCATTTGCGGACTACATTTGCGAGAATTCTGCCACGTGGCTGTAAGGCAATTATCTAGGCACAGGACAATTCCCTCCGCGTGCGGTGGGCTTTAGTTTGCAAGTTTGATCCCAGTTCAGCTGTTTCTTTTTCTTTTCTTTTTTGTATTGGGGTTTTAAGTCGCTTTCAAGATTCTTTCACTTATATCACGACTTGTCAGTTTTTAGGGCAGGAGGAAACCGGCAACATCCGTAACGCTGAATGTTGCAGTAAACCTGCGAGCACCGGCTGGTACTGACAAGACCAAGGATGAAAACTGCTCTACCACTGCGCTACCACCCGCCCCTGAATCTGTATAATGAACCTGGTATCCATAAATCATTACAATGTTCATGAAATAGTCAGAGATGATATTACAGGTTCATGATCATGTCTAAGGTCACCAGTTGGTCGGTTGGTTCATTTCTTGTTTAAAGCCACTTTCAAGATTTGTTCACTCATATCATGGCTTGTATGCATATATACTGCTTGTACTAGTTTGGATTTCCACCAGTTTTTATAGTGCTAGCTCACTTGGAATATCATGTCGCAAATAGAACATGGATACCCCCACTCAAACACAGTATACTGATTCCGAGCCGACCAGTCCTTGCTTTACCCCTTTAATGCTGGGCACCAAGCAGGGGAACAACAAGTACCATCTTTAAACGTCTTTTAGTATGACGTGACCGAGGATCGAACCCACGACTGTCCGTACTCTGGGCCGACGCTCTAACCATTACGCCACGAAGCCGGCAGGTCACCAGTACCTAGGAATCTCAGAGTCGTTGATGATCATTGTCATACCACAGTCTATTGGTATCTAGGGAACCTGGCCAAGATTTATCCAAACAATCCGAAACTCAGCTGAGTTAAAAACTCAGTTTATTACTGAGATTCTTTATTTTCCATAAATGCAAAATTGCTAAGACTCAGACTTGTGTCATTTTATATTAGTGACTAAATTTAGTTTCGAGAAATCGGGCAGATATCTCATGATGCCCTTGACTTCGATGAATGCATCGATATTCACATAGACTATAGCGACCTATATTTTCCCCATGTAATAATAATATTTCATGTAATCTGAAAATCCCCTGTTTCTATGTTAACGCCAAGTACCTGCTGATACGTCAGAAACGTGTACTGTTGCCCTGGACCTGCTCGGTTTCCTAGGCAACGAGAACCGCCTACAACAGATCCAGTTTCCAAGAGCCATGAACCAATATTTAATGTGATTGAAATTTGGCACTGATGATGTCTATCTACGACTGTAATGGGTTTCGACAAGTATCACCCAGCCAAGAATATCCATCCCCCTACCCCCTCGCCACACCCACCCCCCGACGTGTTGGAAATGATCGTCGGCATACTTAGATTTCTGTCTGGAGTATCACCTCGCTCTGTCTGGGGAGACGAATAGGCAAACGTAGGTACTAACATACCGTATGCAGGTTGGTTGGTATACTGGGGAGGTTTAGTGTTGTATACTCTCCAAGGGGTTGAGAAGGAGAAATAAGTGAACATCGATCCAATGACTAGGGTATTAATACTGTAGTTATTTGAGCATACTCTCTAAGATGGACATAAAACAGTATACGTAGACCTTATTAGTGTTAGTGTGGCCAACAAATGAGGCTCAGATCTCTTCAATTTCAAATAAAATAACAGTTTTCAAAGCGTTTCTTTTGACTCACTGGACTTGTTCAAGCCACAAAGGAATATTTGGTGCAGAGTTGTGGATTCCGTACATAAGCTCTTTATGAGTTGTTTGCCATCAGTCTCAAACAGCAGCGGCGAAGCTCGAACACCGTTCTGACAAAACCAAACCACAGATGCACATGTATATGTCTTAAAAATATTAATAGTACACATAACTACCCTTTCATTTAGTATGAGTCACAGCTCTAGTATGTCGAATGTCTACATTAGTGCCCCGAGTAACTTTTAGGGATAATAATTACTGTTCAGAAAAGGTTTGTGAACCTACCCCCAAGGAAATAGTTTGGTTGTGCGGGTCTATTACTGGCGCCAGTGGCTTGGGGCTCGACAGGAGAAGACAGGAAGCCACAACTGCTCCACCTACGACACAGGCCCCAATTCCGAACTGGACAGTTCTGGTCTCGAACACACTCTTGGTTGCATCGTTGAGAGAATCCATATTGTCTCCTGTTACATCAGATAATAATTCATTCCCATCAATGAATTACACATTGTAATGCATGTCCAAACATTGAATATAATAGGAATGCAATGTTGGTTAATTGTTCAAAATTTAAATATAATATATCCATCCTCGTATTGCTACATAAATAACATGTTTGGAAATCCAGGGGAGTTTATGAGTAATCGCGTCATGATCACGCTAAATAGGTCAAACATTATTTCAATATCAAATAATGACACCAAATCACGCATAGCTTACTGCATACTCGGTTAACTCATATTATGTCCAAAAGTTTATTGAGTCGATGTAATGTAACCAGAGACGTTAACCGAGCTGTTAACATGTGCGCCCTCCCTCGGTGTAATACTTTTCTTCCTTCAACCTTTAATACATCGACTTTGACTGTTGTTGAATTGGTGTGTAAAGTAGCTTTCAAGATGAGCTTACTCGTAAGGGTTGCATGTTTTGTGTGTACATGCCCGAGTTGTATTAGACAGTTTTCCACCGGCTGGTAGTAGTGATAACTCACTAGGATATAATGAAACCTCGACGTTATGGATGCTATTGACACTGAATTCATACAAATGGCGTACAAACATTATACATATTCAAAAGAAATAATACATTGTCATGGTTGGCTTTGTTGCGAATTGCGAATAGTTCGCCTCTAGTTCGTCGTGGTCAGCCTCAGTAATATAGCTCTGAGTTCACTATCGTAAAGATAGTAAGATCAATCACATATAATCCACTCAGTATATATATATATATTGAACATAATAATAGTGTACAGGTAGAGACCAGTTGTTACCACACAGCCGGAGGGGCCTGTATCAGTTGTATAGATATAGATATATATCTTCGATCAAACCATAACAAAATACTAGCTATCAAGATTCATCCAACGACATGAAAAAAACGCGACAGAATGCTAGCCATGCATTGCATTTCCAACAGGCAGCGCAATTAAACACACCAAACACGCCATCTCCCCGAGTAGTGGAAAATGACAAGATATTGTTAAAGTGACATGACATTGTTAAAGTGATATGACATTGTTAAAGAGACATGACATTGTTAAAGTGATATGACATTGTTCAAGAGACATTGACATTGTAAAGTGACATGACATTGTTAAAGTGATATGACATTGTTCAAGAGACATTGACATTGTTAAAGTGATATGACATTGTTCAAGAGACATTGACATTGTTAAAGTGACATGACATTGTTAAGTGATATGACATTGTTCAAGAGACATTGACATTGTTAAAGTGACATGGCATTGTTAAAGTGATATGACATTGTTCAAGAGACATTGACATTGTTAAAGTGACATGACATTGTTTTAATGGACTGCAGTGCCTCAGTATTCCCGAGATGCACGTGTCTATTTGAAAGCTAATGTTGCATATCTCTGTAGGCATCTGCTTCACAGATATGATCAACAATTCGCGTACACGGTAATTCCATGAACACTTTGAAGATAGTAAGTACAACTAACCGACTGCTATATTTACAGTGTGGTTGATTAGTTAAATTGGAATTCTCTATATAAATACAAACCTTATCTTCAACGTGACATATTCGACAGCAGACGCACATCCAATTTCAGCTACAGGAAATTTGACTTGTCAACAAAGTCGTGTCATTCCATCCGTAACGGTTCCGGTCAAGCTATGTTCAGCTCTGTCCTTGACTTCGTGTTGACGTAGCACGCTGGTATATAGTGACCACATGATCGCCGGTGGTCACAGAAAGTACCTTGTACAAATACTTTATGAATCATATACACACCTACATAAACGTGCTGTTGTAGTTGTAATCCTCCACTACGTTTCCTCGCCCAATAGGGTTTCTCTATTAGGGTCCCGTAATTTATACACCGATAAAAGTAGTATTTTCAAAGCATTTCGGCGCAAGGACAATCTGTGAAGCGTATCAGATTCAGTGTGCATTACAAAATAAAAAACACAGTAAACATGTTTCAAATACATTTATTGCAATTAATTCATGAGTAAGGTTACTTTCCTGTTCTCACGTTATATGTGGATAGGCATTCTAGTATTTCAAGTAAGGTGATATAACGTGTTTTGCATGAACAAAAAAAACTTCCGCAAGTGTACATTTGTAGAAAGTGGACGCTTAATGTTTACGATTATCTACAACTGGCACCCCCTGTATATATAGCTACCAAAAGCTATAGGACATACCCCGTGTCACTACGGTCTCCTAACAATTCAGGAGCTCCTAAACCAGTCCTAAAATTTATCATCTTGTAACAAGTGTTTCACGATGCCGTCACAAGTCTTACCCCTTCCTAAATCGACATCCAACTTACGACATTCTAAATTTAGGAACTCCTAACTTTATGACCCAGTTTATCACCTCTTAAGTTAGTTGCCGATTTAAGAAGGGATGACTTGTGACGTCGTCGTGAAACGTGGGCCAGGGTCATACAATTAGGAGCTCCTAAATTTAGGATGTCGTGAAACGGAGGCCAGCACACAAAATAACCTGTCATCAAGACATTCTACAGCAGATACACATGAGTGTTTATATTCTTGTTCATGTACACACCAGATATAACATAGATACAAGAAGACGTAACAATACTACTACTACTACTACTACTACTACTACTACTACTACTACTACTACTTTTACTACTACTACTACTACTTTTACTGCTACCACTACAACAACTACTACTACTACTACTACTACTACTAATAATAATAATAATAATGGCTACGTATAATGCGCTAAATCCACCCACTAAGACATGTCATGCCCAAAGCATGTTCCTTCTCAAGTCCCTGGATAACGTGATGGGAGACCGTTAACTGTTGCAACAAATTATAACTATCTAGGTTTAACATTTTCAAACCGATTATGTTGGTCTAAGGGTATACATACGCTATTAGCCAAAGATACTCCAAACAGTGTTACAATCTTCTAGTATCGTAAGATACTGTAAATCGAGTTAATTGGGCTACACATATTAGATATTTATTGTTTCAGTATGGTTTTGGTTATGTTTGGATAGCACAGGATGTG